>CAUYON010052335.1:0-46573 GCA_963573935.1 Arctocebus calabarensis
AAAATCAATATCCACAAGTCAGGAGCCTTTGTATATGGCAATAACAGTCAAGATGAGAGGCTAATTAAGGACACAACTCCCTTCACCATAGCTTCAAAGAAAATGAAATACCTAGGTATATACCTAACAAAGGAGGTGAAGGATCTCTATAAAGAAAATTATGAAGTCCTAAGAAAGGAAACAGCAGAGGATCTTAACAAATGGAAAAACATGCCATGCTCATGGCCGGGAAGAATCAACATTGTTAAAATGTCTATACTTCCCAAAGCAATCTATTTAATGCCATCCCTATTAAGATACCAACATCGTACTTTCAAGATTTGGAAAAAATGATTCTATGTTTTATATGGAACCAGAAAAAACCCCGTGTAGCTAAGGCAGTTTCTAGTAATAAAACAAAGCTGGGGGAATCACCATACCAGAATTTAGGCTGTATTACAAAGCCATAGTGGTCAAGAAGGCATGGTACTGGCACAAAAATAGAGACATAGACATTTGGAATTGGATAAAAAACCAGGAAATGAAACTAACATCTTACAACCACCTAATCTTCGTTAAACCAATCAAGAACATACCTTGGAGGAAAGATTCCCTATTCAATAAATGGTGCTAGGAGAACTGGATATCTACATGTAAAAGACTGAAACTGGACCCTCACCTTTCTCCACTCAGAAAAATTGATTCAAGATGGATAAAGGACTTAAATTTAAGGCATGAAACGATAAAAATCCTGAAAGAAAGCATAGGAAAAACACTGGAAGATATCGGCCTAGGGGAAGATTTCAAGAAGAAGACTGCCATGGCAATTGCAACAACAACAAAAAATAAACAAATGGGACTTAATTAAACTGAAAAGCTTCCGTACAGCTAAGGAGACAATAACCAAAGCAAATAGACAACCTACACAATGGGAAAGGATATTTGCATATTTCGAATCAGACGAAAGCTTGATAACTAGGATCTATAGAGAACTCAAATTAATCCACATGAAAAAAGCCAACAATCCCATATATCAACAGGCAAGAGACATGAATAGAACCTTCTCTAAAGACAGATGAATGGCCAACATATGAAAAAATGCTCATCATCCCTAATTATTAGGGAAATGCAAATCAAAACCACACTGAGATACCATCTAACTCTAGTGAGAATGGCCCACATCACAAAATCTCAAAACTGCAGATGCTGGTGTGGATATGGAGAGAAGGGAACACTTTTACACTGCTGGTGGGAGTGCAAACTGATAACCTTTTTTGGAAGGAAGTCTGGAGAACTCTCAAAGAACTCAAGCTAGACCTCCCATTTGATCCTGCAATCTCATTTACTGGGCATCTACCCAGAAGGAAAAAAATCCTTTTATCATAAGGACACTTGCACTAGACTGTTTATTGCAACTCAATTTACAATCGCCAAAATGTGGAAACAACCTAAATTCCCACCAACCCAAGAATGGATTAACAAGCTATGGTGTATGTACACTATGGAATACTATTGAGCCATTAAAAAAATGGAGACTTTACAGCCTTTGTATTAACCTGGATGGAAGTGGAACACATTATTCTTAGTAAAGCCATCACAGGAATGGAGAAGCTTGAATCCCATGTACTCAATTTTCATATGAGGACAATTAATGACACGGTGAGGGTGGGGGAAGGGGAGAGCAGAGAGAAAGAGTGAGGGAGGGGTGGGGAAAGGAAGAGCAGAGAGAGGGAAGGAGCGAGGGGGGTGGGGTCCTGGTATGTCCCACAACTTTTGGGGGCAAAACACGAATATAAGAGGGACTTTACCTAACAAATGCAATCAATGTGACCTGGTTTCTTGTACCCTCAATGAATCCCCAACAATAAAAAAATAAATAAAAAGCCAGTATATTGGCAGTAGGACCAGTCTTGTGAAACATCTTATAAAATTCTGTTACCTTGGTTTCTTCCTGCTTTTTGAAGGTAGATCTTTTCTCTCACTGTGTAAGTTGTATGTTGATAATGACTGGGTCTTACTGCACGGGGACGCAGTGTGGAAGGTAAGGAGGCCCATGCTTGGCTGGGAGAGCTTTCAGTGGATGCATGAGGTTGCAATTGCCAAAGAAAGAAAATCAGGACCTCCAGTCCTTTTCTAGCTCCCAAAGGGCGTACAGGAGTATGTCCCCGAGTGCCCTCTTTTTTTCCTGCCCCCTTTCATTCAGCAGAGTTATGCTGAGATGCTTCTATGTTGCTCCCACATCAGTGGTCCGTTCTGTTCCTGCCGAGTGCTCTCTGGGTGTGTGGGTCGACCGCGGTGTCATCATCCATTCCTCCGTATGCACATTGCAGTGGCAGCAGATAGGGCTATTACAGATACTGGCACAAGTCTGTGCACCTGTGCTTTCATTTCTCTTGGGTAAATGCCCAGAAGCCAAACTTGTGGATAACATTGAAGGTATTAAGAAACTGCCAAACTTTCTCAAAGGCGTTGACTATTTTACACTCTCCTCAGTGGTGGGAGGTCCTTTGTTTTCCATTCCTCTGCATCCCTCATACTTCATTCTGAGAGGTGTGTCATGCTTTAAATTTGCATTTCCAAAGAACTGGTGATACTTTTATATGCTTATTTGCAATTCATGTATCTTTGAGAAAGCTCTCATTCAGTCCTTTTGCCTAGTTTTTGACTGGGCTTTCTTTTTACTGAGTTTTAGGAGTTCTTTATATATTCTGGACGCATGGCCATTAGATGCCTAGTTTTAAAATGTGTTTGCCTCAACTTTTCATTCTTCTTTGAAAAGCAGAAATTTAAAATTTTGAGCAAATCTAATTTATCAGTTTTTCCTTTTGTGGTTATTGTTTTATGTTTGTCCTCTTCCCAGATCTTTGCCTGGTCAGGTTGTTTTAGCTTTCCTTCCTTCAAAAGAATGTTTTATACAGGATGGCCTTAAAGTTTGGCACTCAAGTTTATGGCCACCCTGTGTATTTAATACAGATCCTTGCTGTTTTTCTCCTCAGAAGAATTGCAGAGAAGTATGTAGTTCATCATTACTAGAACAGAAGTCAGGTCTGTTTCTGTCCAATTAGGTTCTATTAAAAAAAGAAAAAGCCAAGCATAGTTGTGTGTGCCTGACCAGTCCCGGCTACTCCGGAGGCTGAAGTAGGAGGATGGCATGAGCCCAGGAGTTGAGGCCACCTGAGCAACATGGTGAGACCTAGTCTCCAAAACGAAGGAAGGGAGGGAGAAGAAAATACTTTGTTCTATAAAATAATTTTTCTGAAGATTGAAATTTGATGTTATTTTAAAATATTTTCATTACGGTCACTTAACTTTGACACCCATGACATGTTTACATTTCACAGGTTTGTGTTAATGACGATCTTGTTGCAAAGAACTTCGCTTGTTATATATCACCCACAGAGAACAAAACCCTGAATTACTTAGAAAAGCCAAGGTTGAATATAAAGTCAGCATCCTTCTCCAATAAACTCAACCCAGCACTTACTCTTTGGCCTATGTTTTTGCGAGGAAAAGATGTTCAAGGAATAGAAAGTGAGTAGACTCTCACCAATACATATTTCCTTTAAATAGTTTTATTTACAATCATACTGATGTCAGTTGTGCAAACTTTTCTTTTTTTTTGAGACAGTCTCACTTTGTCATCTGATAGAGTGCTGTGGCATCTCAGCTCACAGCAACCTCAAACTCTTGGGCTTAAGCAATTCTCTTCCCTCAGTCTCCCAGGTACCTGGGACTACAGGTGCCGCCACAACACCCGGCTGTTTTTTGGATGTAGTTGTCATTGTTGTTTACCTGGCCCAGGCCAGCTCAAACCTCCCAGCTTCAGTGTATGTGGCTGGCACCCTACCCACTGAGTACAGGCACTGAGCCAGTACAAACTTTTCGTTACATGGGACAGAGACTAGGAGTCTGTTTAATATTTAAAGTTTAATCCTGATGAGCCTGACAAGTCTTTTAGTCAGTATAGTTTGTTTTTTGACCAGGAAAAAACTGTCCTCAATTTCTTAGTAACATTGAGTTACGTCTTTAGAAGTCCAGGTGTTTGTAGTTTTTTTGTGTGTGTGTGGAGACAGAGTCTCACTCTATCGCCCTTGGTAGAGTGTTGTGGAGTCATAGCTCACAGCAACCTCCAGCTCTTGGGCTTAAGCAATTCTCTTGCCTCAGCCTCCCAAGTATCTGGGACTACAGGCGCCTGCCACAGCGCCCAGCTAATTTTTGATGCAGTTTGACTGGGGCCGGGTTTGAACCCTCAGCCCTTGGTGTTTGTAGTTTAAACATATTAGCCTGACAGGGCTTAGAATATTAAGTTTTAAATGCTTTCAAAAGAACTGTCTATTACGAATAACTCAGCGTAAAAATAAGAAAGACTTAGTTATGGGGGCTTTGGACACGATTTTAAATGTTTCTTTCTGCGTTCTGTGTGCAGTCCCCTCACATTGCTTCCCCAGGTAAGATCTCCCATAATCTTACGGTAAAAGCAAATGCAGACTTATACCAAGAATTCATATTTTTATTTTGGATTTTATTTCATGCTTTATTTCTGAAGTTTCTCATTTTCCATTAGATTCACATGGTTTAAATTTTCTGACACAATCTTTCCGGCATACGTGGTGCAAGGCTGTGGTCACTGACCTTCAACCCACCTCTGCAGTATTAGGTGAGTGTGACTAGTTTAATTTATTTCTCACATAACATAAAAGAATATACTTTATTCTCTAAAGATATTTATTTATTTGTTTGCTTAAGACAGAGTCTCTCACTTTGTCACCCTCACTAGAGTGCCGTGGTGTCACAGCTCACAGCAACCTCAGACTCTTGGGCTCAAGCAATTCATTTGCCTCAGCCTCCTGAGTAGCTGAGACTATAGGCGCCCACCACAATGCCCAGTTATTTTTTTAGAGAAGGGGTCTTACTCTTACTCAGGTCTTGAACTCATGATCCACCACCTTGACCTTCTAGTGTGCTGGGATTACAGGCATGCGCCACCACACTCGGCCTCCTTGGGGTTGTTTTTTTGTTTTGTTTTTTTAGCAGGCCTGATGCCAAACCTGCCACCTTTGGGGCACAGGGCCAGTGCTCTAACCATTGAGCTGCAGGCACCCAGCTTGTCTAAAGATTTAACTGTCATTGAGAAGAGCTATGGTAATTCTCTTTTTTCTTAATTCAATGTAACAAACTTATGAGGTTAATTGGCCCTCCATTTAACAATAGGCACTGGTCCACGTGTGGGCTGATTTGTTCCAGCCCAGCCACAGACCAGTGATTTTTATTATCATGTCCTCATATGCATTGTATACATATGCATTTATGATTGATCTTTATTTTAACCAATAGGGTTCATAAAAATAAGGAAGACACATTTATGTGGGCAGAAATACCTAGTTTTTAATTGTATGTCATCAAGATCGTTAATGAGGCCAGGTACTGTGGCTTATGCCTATGATCCCAGCCCTCTGGAAGGCCAAGGCAGGTTGATCACTTGAGCTCAAGAGTTTAAGACTAGCCTGAGCAAGAGTGAGATCCATCTCTACTAAATAAAAAAATTAGCTGGGCATTGTGGCAAGTGCCTATAATCCCAGCTATTGGAGAGGCTGAGGCAGGAGGATTGCTTGAACCCAGGAGTTTGAGGTTGCTGTGAGCTATGAGGCCACAGCACTGTACTGAGAGTGACAAAGTGAGACTCTATCTCAAAACAAAACAAAAGATAATGAGTTGAAATCAATCACCAGGCTCTGTGGCCTACCCTCTGGTGTCTCCTTTCCCACATCACTCTTGCATTGCACGTGTGAACATAAGGTCCTCAGTAACATCATGGTGTGTTCTTGGAAACTGCCTTTTAAGTGAAATAACTTTAAATGAAACGACCTTGAACAGAACATGATTGGAAGACGTGCTGTAAGTTGTTAAGCTTAATGTCACGGATCCCAAGATCCTGCTGACAATGTCTAGTAAGGACTTCTTTCTGTTGCTGTGGGTGTGTTATTTCATAGACCTCTGTAGTGAACTACAACAAACTTGTAGCTTTAACCAACTGAAATAAATAGTAATTTTTAATTATTTTGGAAATGTGGTTTATCATAGAAAAATAGACACTCAAAAGTATAAACACCTATCATTTTACTACCTATTACAATTTTAGAGTCTTTCTAAAGTTTTCCAGAGGGAATGTATGAAATTTTTATCTCACAGAAATGGGGTCCTGTCACACATACTTCCATGCGGTGTTTTCATTTAATTTATGACTGAGCTACTTTCTAGATCAGATACAGCCAATATAACATTTGTTTAGGAGATGGGCTCCCATGTGAGACTGTCAGGGTGTTGGTCCCACCTTCTCTTCTGGGGTATGGGAGGTGCTGTTGGCTGGGTGGGCCATCCGTGTAGACTTTGCACCTGCCTCATGGCCACCTTCCCAGACTCTGATATGCCTCCCATAGGGGTCCCAAAGTGAGAATTACTGCTAAAAGTAGCCCTTGTTATTGAGGAGAATGTATTCTTTTCATTTGTACCCTTTTCATTTCTGTTGGAGCAGTAAAAGTACCAGGTGTTTACATCATTGTGTTTAATCTTTGCACAGCTTTTCAGTGTGTGAATATGCCATAATTAAGTAGCCCCATGTTGTTGGGTGGTAATTGTTTCTTATTACAATAGGTGCTGGAATGAGTTGTGCATGTCTTGGAAAGGAAAAGAGTATGGTGAACCAAAAAAAAAAGTAAATGTGAGGTGTGATAGGATTGTCTAGTAAGGAGACAGAATTATTAGATGTTACTTATCCAAGTAAAGATGTTCCTTCCTTTAGTTATTGTGCAAAGCTATTTCAACTGTATTTGAGTTAATTTTGGACACTTATTTTTGGAGCTGTCTTAGAATTTTTTTTCTTTTTAACACAAGATTCAGAGAAGACTTACATTTTTTGATATCAAAATATAATACTTTCTAAATATTTGATTAAGCAATTCAGCATTGAGAAGGACTATAAAGAAAAGTCACTTGGTTTAGCCTTTTCAATCTCATGCTGTTCCCTGGGGGCAAACCCACTTTTGTTTCTTCTTTCTTTTTTTTTTTTTGAGACAGTCTCACTCTGTCACCCCAGTAGAGTGCTGTGATGTTTTAGCTCACAGCAACCTCAGACTCAGGCTTGCGCAATCCTCTTCTCTCCTCCTCTCTTTGGTGGAGACAGGGTCTCACTCTGGCTCCATCTGAGCAGTCCCTCAGTCTCTCCTCCATCTATGACCTTGATGGTCCTAAGGATCACATGCTGGCTACTTCGTAGCAGGTGTTCTGGATCTGGCCACTCTGGAAGGTAGGCAGAGCTGTGTCTTTGATGACATGCGGAGCATCTTTTCTTGTGCTCATTTGCATCGGTGCATCTTCTTGACTTGTCTTTTTAGGGTTTTTTGCCCATTTCTAACTGGGCAAATTTCCTCTTATTATTGATTTTTAAGAGACCTTTGTATATGTTGGATAAGTCTTTTTTCAGATAAGTCTTTTGCAGATATCTCTTTCCAGTCTGTGGCTTATCTTCTCACTCCCTTGAGAGTATCATTCACAGAGCAGGAGTGTTTTCTCTTTGTTTGGGTTTTTCTGAAACACAGTCTCCCTCTTTCACCCAGAATACAGAGCTGTGGCATGATCACAGCTCACAACAACCTCAGACTCCTGACTTCAAATGATCCTCCTGCCTCAGCCTCCTGAGCAGCAGGGACCACAGGCCTACATGGCTGGCTATTTTTTGTAGAGACAGAGCTGACCATCTTGCCCAGGCTGGTGTCAACTCCTGGCCAAAGCAATCCTCCTCCTTCAGTCTCCCCAAGTTCTGGGTTTACAGTGTGGGCCACTGTGCCTGGACAGAAATTTTTGATTTTAATAAAGTTCACCTTGTCAGTTACTTCTTCCATAGGTTGTGCCTTTGGTCTTTTGTCTAAAAAGCCATCACCATATCCATGGTAATCTAGATTTTTTGCTGTGTTACCTTTCAGGAGTTTTATAGTGTTGCATTTTACATTTAGGTCTGTGATTTATTTCAGTGGATTTTTGTGAATGGTGTAAGATCTGTATCTGTAGAGTCTTTCATTTTATTTTATTTTTGGAACAATCTCATTATGTTGCTCTTGGTAGAGTGCTGTGGCATCACAGCTCACAGCAACCTCAAACTCTTGGGCTTAAGCGAGTCTTTTGCCTCGGCCTCCCAAGTAGCTGGGACTACAGGCACCCGCCACAAGACCTAGCTAGTTTTTTCTATTTTTAGTAGAGATAAGGTCTTGCTCTTGCTCAGGCTGGTCTTGAACTCCTGAAATCAAGTGATGCTCCTGCCTTGGCCTCCAGAGTGCAGGATTACAAATGTGAGCTGCCATAGTGGGCCTTCTTTAGTCTGTTGATGTGATAGATTGCAACAGTGGATTTTTGAATGTTGAGCCAGTCTTCCATACCTGAGATAAATCCAACTTAGTCATGGCATGTAATTCTTTTTATATGTGGTTAGATTTGATTTGCCTATATTTTGTTGATGAGTGCATCTATGTTCATGAATGCTATTCTATAGTTCCTTTGTGATATCTTTGTCTGTTTTTTGGTATTAGGGTAATGCTATCCTCATAGAACAAGATAGGAAGTATTCCCTCTTCTGTCTTCTGGAAGAGATTGTGGAGAATTGGTTTAATTAATTAATGAATTAATTTTTTTTAGAGACAGAGTTTCACCTTATTGCCCTAGGCAGAGTGGTATGGTGTAATAGCTCACAGCAATCACCAGCTCTTGGACTTAGGCAATTCTCTTGCCTCAGCTGTGACTACAGGTGCCTATCACAACAGCCGGCTATTTTTTGTTGCAGTTTGGCCGGTGCCAGGTTTGAACTCCCTACCCTCAGTATATGGGGCCGGCACCCTACTCACTAAGCTACAGGCAGAATTTATTTAATTACTTTCTTAAATGTTTGGTAGAATTCACCAGTGACCCCATCTAGGCCTGGTGCTTTTGTTTCGGAATGTTATTAACTATTGATTAGATTTCTTTAGTAGAAATAGGCCTATTCAGTGGTCTGTTTCTTTTCATGTGTGTTTTGGCAGCTTGTGTGCTCTAAGGAATTTTTCCTTCCTTCTAGGTTATCAAATTTGTAGATATAGAGTTGTTCATAGTATTTCTTTATTCTTTCAATGTCCAGTAGGTATGTAGTGATGTCCTATTTTTCATTTCTGGTACGTTATGAGGTATGTTAGCCTCACTAGATAGGCTTAGGAGTTTTATCGATCTTTTCAAAGAAACATTCTGTGGACTGAATTGTGTCCTTCTAAAATATCTGTGTTGAAGTTCTAACTTCCAATGTGACTGCATTTGCAGATAGGGTCTTTCGGAGGCACTGAAGGTTAAATGTTGTCATAAGGATGGGACTCATCTGAGAGGGCTGGTGCCATGTAATAAGAGAAGGAGATAGATACCTGAGTGCTCGCTCTGCTCTGTGAAGACGGAGCAAGAGGGTGGTTGTCTCTGAGCCAGGAAGAACTCGCCCCAGGAACTGAATTAGCCAGCACCTTGATCTCAGGTTGTCTAACCCCTAGAGTAGTGAGAAAATAAATTTTTGTTGTTTAAGCCACCCAGGCTATGATATTTTGTTACGCAGCTTGAAGAGACTAATAGAAATCAGTTTTTGATTTTGTTGGGTTTTTTTCTCTATTCCTATTTTCAATATTTTAATTTCTGCTCTAATTTTTATTTTATTGTCTCACTTTATGATTACTTTTTTGTTTATTAAATCATAATTGTGTACATTAGTGCAATCATGGGGCACAATGTGCTGACTTCATATACAATCTGAAATATTTTTATCAAACTGTTTAACATAGCCTTCATGGCCTTTTAATCACTATATGAAGACATTTATATTCTGCATTTAGTAAGTTTCACTTGTACCCTTCTAAGATGCACCATAGGTGTGATCCCACCAATCGCCCTCCCTCCACCCATCCTCTCCTCCCCCATCCCCTCCCTTGTCCCTTTCTCCATATTCTTGTGCTATAATTGGGTTTTAGCCTTCACGTGATAGCTATAAATTAGGTTCATAGTAGGGCTGAGTACATTGGATATTTTTCTTCAATTCATGAGATACTTTGCTAAAAAGAATATGTTCCAGCTCTATCCATGTTAAACACAAGTCTCCATCTTTCTTTAAGGCTGCATAGTATTCCATGGTATATATGTACCACAATTTATTAATCCATTCATGGGTCGATGGGCACTTGGACTTCTTCCATGACTTAGCAATTATGAATTGGGTTGCAATAAACATTCTGGTACAGATCTTTATTGTGGTGTGATTTTTGGTCTTCTGGATATATACCTAATAAAGGAATTATAGGATCGAATGGCAGGTCTACTTTTAGATCTCTAAGTATTCTCCAAACATCTTTTCAATTCCCACCAGCAATGTAGAAGAATTCTCTCTTCTCCACATCCATGCCAGCATCTCTGGTTTTGGGATTTTGTTATGTGGGCTAATCTTACTGGAGTTAGATGATATCTCAAAGTAGTTTTGATTTGCATTTCTCTGATGATTAAGGATGGTGAGCACTTTTTCATGTGCCTGTAGGCCGTGCACCTGTCTTCTTTAGAGAAGTTTCTTTTCATGATTCTTGGTTTTTTATATCACCAACGCCAGTTCAATGTTAAGGTCAAACAGATCTCATGTTTTACTCTTAAAAGATTTTTAAATATGCTACAGGCTTTAATGGAGCACATGCAGAAGAGTCTTATAAGGAAGAGTCTTAGTGAATGTTAGCTCATTCCATAGGGTGTTTAAGTAGCTGTGCTGATCCACCCATCTGAAACCCAGAGCGTGGGCACTATGTAAAAATATATCCAATAATGTATCGATGTTTGGTGAATAATTCAAGTTGCTCGATCAGATTCATACCTTGCCCTGGTTCCTATGTCTCTTGTATTTTCAATGTGGTGACTAATGTCACTACCTATTTTGCTATTCGCCTTTTCAACAGAGCTGTGTACAAAAATCTTCTGTTTCTGAACACAGCGTTTCTCTGGAAGGTCGCTCTGTGCCTTTGTTTCAGAAATATGCTTGTGATTTTATTTTGTTTGTTTTCTGAATACTGCTCTAATCTTACTTTACCCCCTGCAAACCTCCAAATCACAAGTGAGGCTGAGGCTCACCAGTCATTTCATTTCAGAGACAAATCCTGAATAGGAAAGAACAGCCAGAATGAACAAAGGTAACAACTAGTCATGAAGAAGAGCAGTGGGGAAGGAAAGCCAACTCTGATGTGGATTTCTTGCTGTGAGAAGTAACTTGAAAGCAATGATAATAATGAGAGTTTGGGGAGATAGGTAGCTAATGAGACATTTATAAACCACATCCAATCTAGAGGTGATATGAAAAATGGATAAGAAGGGAGGATTGGAGGAAAATGAGATCAGATAGACTAATACTTACCAAAGAAATGCTTCTGCTTATGAAGGAAGCATTGGGCTTGACAATTCACTAAGTGATGAACAAAGAATTAGGTAAATCGTAATTTTCTCAAATCATATTTTAGATAAATGCTACAGTGAGTAACAGGCTCCTGTGAACTACACAAGTCATTGTTGGGAAAACACTGGCAGAACATGCCTTATGTCTAAACTAATTAAAGATGCAGGAATAAAATGGAAATAAATCTTAAGGTTTATGGGAATTTTATTTGAGTATCTAAGAATAATGCATGGGGTGCTAATTAGTATATGATTTCCCACTGCATCATGTAATTTTTCACTGTCAAGACATTGATCATGTGAATATTAACCAATTCACTCTTGTAATGCAAAATAAAAGATACGTAGTGCTGAATCATTAGAGGCCAAGTGAGAAACAAAAGCTGTCACACCAGCGAATGGCTGAGAGATTCCTGCAGCAGGGAAGGTGATGAGTCAGCAACCACTGCCTTGGCTCATTCACTAAGGTGCACTCAGCTTCTAAAATTATATTCTAGGCAGTGTTTCCTTTCACTGAAGAGAAAGGAGTAAGAGAAATCTATTGCAAGTGGTGAACAATATAACTCTATTTGCTTCTAATCACTACAATAATATGTAAAATATAATCTTATCTATATGATATATATACTGTATTATGTTCATGTATAAATACAGAGGGCATCAAAGTACCCTTAGCACACATTCTAAGAAAGGAAAAATCTATATTAAAGATGTAACACTCAAGTCATATTTGATTTCTCCAATTGTAAGAGGTGCTCAAATGTGACTTGTATTCGTCTTTTGTTATCTATATATTATCTGTATATAATAACAATTTTAATACATTTTTTCTTTCTTAAAATGTGTATACATTTTTGGGGACTCTATATATATGTATAGGTATAATAATTTATATATGTGCAATTCTAAAGACTCAACCCACAAAATGAACACATTTGTATAAAAATATGGTCAACAAGGATGTCTCAAAAAGTCCACGTGGACTTTTCTACTCAGTCCATGCTGGACTTTTCTAAGAGTCCATTTTACTCAGTCATCAATAGTTCATTTGTTCCCTTATTCAATCATTTAAGCATATTGAATGTCTACTCTTATTTAGACACTATGCTAGGTATCCAGATTACAGCAGTCAATAAGAATTAACCTCTTTACTTGATGGCCTTACAGTTCATTCTATAAAGTAGTTCTCTGGAAAGTGACACTAAAGTTCAATGAACAACACTGCTATCATGTCTTAGAGAGAGTATATTTGAAAAAAAAAACAGCAGATTTCTTAAATTAGGGGGTTTTGAGTCAGTCTGCCTATATCTGAAACCCACCAGCAGCAGCAACTTATTTTAATGTAACTTTGGGGAAGTTGAATTCCTCTCTTTGTACTTAAGCTTCTTCATCATAAAAATATGTTTTAATGAGTTTAAAACATAAAAAAATAAAAATAACTGATAATTTTCTAGCATATTGTCTTTAATAATGTAATATAGGTAAAATCTAAGTTACAACATAGGCATAATCTAGGTAAAAATTCTAAGAACCACACCAACAATGAATGTATTCTATGACTGTCATTAAGAATTGTGCTTTTAGTCCCAGCTACTTGGGAGGCTGAGGCAGGAGAATTGCCTAGGCCCAGGAGTTGGAGGTTGCTGTGAGCTGTGTGACACCATGGCACTCTCCCGAGAGCGATAAAGTGAGACTCTGTCTCTACAAAAAAAAGAAAAAAACCAAAAGAATTGTGCTTTGTTTTAGGAATAGTTTTGTCCAGATATTTTGCTAATAATGAAAAAATGAATAGATGTCTTTCTTCTACTGAATATTCACACGGTAATTGATAATCCTTTTGAATGATGCTAACACCATACTTCTGACGAGCATCCTAATTGGTCATCAGATATGTTTAACTTTATGACTTCATAACTCATCTGTTTTTGTGTTTGTTACTTAATTCTAAATATAATGTGTTCAAGATCAAAGACAGAATATTACACATCTGTATCTGCTTGTTTCACACACAAATGCAAAACATGCTTAAGTGGTAGCATATGTTAAAATGAGCACCAATCTGTTGTGGTAATAATTTCATTGTTGGATGTACCACAGAGGCCTGATCTATAATGTACTTTATTAAGACGGATGTGCTTCAGTTTGCTCAACCAGTCATGGTATAATATTTGGCCAATGTTTTTATTGCATGCCATCTGTGTGGGCCGTAAGGTTGTCCAATAACACGTGAAATGTCACTGTTTTGAATAGGCATCTAATTGAGATGTAATCAGATGGATACTTTACAGTAATTAAATGCCAACTGATTAATGAAAACATATTTCTGATATTTAATAACTATGTAAAAATAGGACACAATTGGCTCAAAATCCCTTGCACTGTGCACAAAACGTCGACTCTCTCATGAATACGTGCATGGAAACAGCATGGTAGAACATAGACACCCTTAAACAGCATTAAAATAAATGTCACCCTGCTACTTAAGAAGCAGCAAGCACTGTGTGTTTGGAAATGATTCTAGTATCTGGATCTCTTAGACCCTCTTCTGTATTGTCCTAAAGCTGCACCATGTTTCCTCCAGAGCCAAGAAGAAATTTAAATGTACTCTCTCCCACTATGACTCATAATCACTTCCACACATGCAAACTCCGAAACAAGGCTAACGATCAAAACAACTGTAGGAATCACAGGAGAACAAACTTGGGCAGATATTTTGAAAACACACCAACTTGCTAAAATTTAGCTTCTCTCATGGAAAATAAAAGAAATGAAATAGCTTCGCTCTCCACTTCCCTTCCTTTCACATTTTGCATATGACCTCCAAGACCTCCAAAGGAAGCTGCTTTTTCCATTCCTGCGACGTTTCACTGTGGCTACCTCTTTCAGGTTTACCTCAGAATAAATGTGTGTGGACATTCCTTTTGGGGGAATGAGAATTCTCTTACTCCTAAAAGATGCTTCCTCACTGAGACCATAAGACCGCTCTGTTCATAAGAGAGAATAGCTCTTATACAACATTCTCTTATTATTTAAATCAGCAAAAGGTAATTGTTCCTTGCCCATTGTTTTTCCTTTAGATTAAAGAGAAACTGGATTATGGGATCAAGGATTGGATGACCCCCAGCGGTTCTCAACCTGTGGGTAGCAACCCACAGGAACTGTATCAAAGGGTTGCAGTGTTAGGAAGATTGAGAACCACAGCTCTAGACAGAATCAGACCCAGAACTTTCCCTAGAGTGGATCCAGATTGCTAGTACCTCAGAGTAGTCTCAGCTTCTCAGGGAACATTAAGAAAAGGCGTCTGGGCGGCGCCTGTGGCTCAGCGAGTAGGGCGCTGACCCCATATACCGAGGACTGGGGGTTCAAACCCGGCCCCGGCCGAACTGCATCAAAAATTAGCTGGGCGCTGTGGCAGGTGCCTGTACTCCCAGCTACTTGGGAGGCTGAGGCAAGAGAATCGCTTGAGCCCAAGAGCTGGAGGTTGCTGTGAGCTGTGACTCTACAGCGCTTTCCCGAGGGCGATAGTTTAATAATCTGTCTCCAAAAAAAAAAAAAAAAAAAAAGAAGGAATTATATAACAAGTGAAAAAAATGCATGTAAAATTCTACTCATATGTCTTTAACAATTTTAATAGTCATCTCTGAAAGACAATGCACATTACAAATTTAAATACTACATTTGCATATTTGCATACCCTTTGTAACAAGAGGATTCTTAACTACTTAGGTATCTATTCATGAGGTATCATTCAAGATTTTTTTATACGGTTAACAGAAGACTAAGTTTTTGTGATCTTTTAATGAAAGGTATCGTTGAAGATTTGAAAGTTATCTTTCAAGATTTTTTATATAGCTAATAGAAGACTAAGTTTTTGTGATCTCTTAATGAAATATAAATATCAGTGAACACAACTGACCATTACTAGAGCACTGGGAAATAAGTGGCAGGACTAATTATTACATTTAAAGCCTAGGGTCTCAGAGAAGTATGTTGTCATTGTTCTTCCTACCATAAAAAACAAGGTTACCATTTTTAAAAAAGGTTTGAGTATAAGTGATATACTCTAAAATTTATCTAATTTTTAATGATTAAAAGATTTTAAATTTTAATTTATTTTATTTTTAGAAACATAGTCTCCCTTTGTTGTCCAGGCTAGAGCCACCATGGCATCAGCCTTGCTCACAGAAACCTAAAATTCTTAGATGCAAGAGATCCTCCTGCCTCAGTCTTCTAAGTAACTGGAACTATAGGTAATTACCTCTGCACCTGGCAAATTTAAAAAATTTTTTGTATAAACTGGGTCTTCGATTGCCCAGGCTAGTCTCAAACTCCTGGGCTCAAGTAATTCTCCCTCCTTAGCCTCCCAAAGTGCTAGGATTATAGGTATAAACCACCATACCCACCCTATGTCCTATAAATGTTATCTCTGTTGAATATAGGCATCTAAATCACTATGCTTTTCAGCTCCACAGGAGGAAGAGTCACTAGCCACAGGAGTGCCCCCAAAGCACAGATGACTACATAGCAGAGACATGGCAGCACACGTGGGGACAAAAAGAAAGGTGTTTACAAGACCAGGCCCTCTCAGGATACTGGAAATTATGCAAACATGGAAGCAAAGAATCAATGGAGAAAAACATCCTTCCTACCACTCAAGTCATGCAGCTCCCTATACTTGTCTAAGCTGCAATATGATCTCCTGGTAACTGTTTAACTCCTTGGTTAGTGCTCCTGCAGGGAAAAAAATGCTTAAATTCACATAAGGTTGGGCAAAACCCATAGGGAAACAGGAGAACTAAAATGACACTGTGGATGGATTCAATACATTGCAGCTATAACTTGAAACTGGCAGTAGATTGTATATACTTGTGCTATAATACTCATGAAGTGTCAGAAAAAATACCCCAGATCAAAAAGAGCTGCAGGTAGAAAAGTGATAGTACAACCAACCCTCTTGTCATTTACCATCAGTGGTGAGTCAGGATTTAAGGATCTGTCTCTCCTCTCTCCTGTCCTGCTGGTTTAGAAATCAAAACCCTGGGTCTTAATGGCCCTGACTGTGGTGTTATCACACCTCACCCAGAAGGGATACCTCATACACTCCAACAAAATTCAGGACCATGCCTGCCAGGTAAAGCTTGTTGACACTGCGTGAGCAAATTCACAACATTCAATCCCCTTGCTATCAAAAACTGCTCTTGCTAAATGAAATGGACATTTTTCAGCCTATGTGTATGTCTTACTAATTTCTCCTCAGATCTTATCATCTTTAAATATTATTATTACTTGGCATTGCATTTCATAGATTTTCTACCTTTTAAGTCCTTCCTATTTTTGTTCTTTTTTTTTTTTTTTTTTTTCCTTTCTTGAGATAAAGTCTCTCTCTGCAGCCTGGACAGAGGGCAGTGGCATTATCATAGCTCACAGCAACTTCAAATTCTTAGGCTCAAGTGATCCTCCTGTCTTAGCCTCCCAAGTAGCTGGGATGCCACATTCCTGAATAACCATCTCTATTTTAGTACAGATGGGGTCTTGCTCTTGATCAGCGTGGCCTTGAGCTCCTAAGCTCAAGCAATCCTGCCACTGTGGCCTCCTAGAGTGCTAGGATTACAGGTGTGAGCTACCACAGCTGGCTTGTTTTTGTTCTTGTTGTTGTTGTTGTTACTGTTTTCACCAGGGTGAGGATGTTCTGTTTTGTGTATCTAAGCTTTAAATGTTGAGGTTCTTCAGGATGCAGTCCTAGTTCCTCTGGTCATTCTACTATTGCTCAGATAGACCCAATCCCTCTCATAGCTTCTAATTTGATTTATATGGCAATGATTTCAATTATGAGACCTTTCTTTTGATTCCAGACATTACTCTTTATATCTAACTTTCTGTTCAATATTTCAATCTGGGCCTCTCTCAGAGGTTTCAATGTCAATAGATCTAAAACTAAACTCATTTCCCGTCTATCTACCTCTTCTGCACAACCCCAGCCTTGGGGATGGAAGAGTGTGTGAACAGCCACTGCTCCTCCTGTGCTCCTAATCTCAGTAAATGCAATTGGGCAGCTCAGCTCAATACTGAGACTTGAGTATTGAGTAGATATATTGAAATTTCCCTCTCTAATCACTCTCCAACTCCAGTATTGAGTAATAATCTTAAAATTTCCCTCTCTTACCACTCTCCAACATAACTCATGTTCAAGTCTTATAAGTTATATTTTCTAAAAATCTCCAAACAAGAATGCTTCTGTTCAATAGACTTTTACCATCACATATCACCTAGATTTCTTAATAGGCTCTTGTCTCCTGAATAGCACCCTCTTCCTAAAATCACTAAGCTCTACTGATAATTGCCATCCAGCATTTCTTAGAACACTGGAAGCTCTTGCTTCAGGGTCTTTGCACATACTATTCCCCCTTTCAAAGGTTAGCTGGTTCTATTTCTTTAACTCAAAAAAGTCACATAAGTGTGGCTCAGGGAGTAGGGTGCCGGCCCCATACACTGAGGGTGGTGGGTTCAAACCCGGCCCCGGTTGAACTGCAACAAAAAAATAGCCAGGTGTTGTGGCGGGCGCCTGTAGTCCTAGCTACTTGGGAGGCTGAGGCAAGAGAATTACCTAAGCCCATGAGTTGGAGGTTGCTGTGAGCTGTGTGACACCACAGCCCTCTGGTAAGGGTGATAAAGTGAGAGTCTAAGACAAAAAAAAGGTCACATAAGATATTCCTAAGTACTTTATTCAAAACAACCCATCTCCACTCCTCTAATCACTATCAAAACCCCCTAACTATATCCTTCCTGTTCCTTATCACTGCTATTTAGTTTACATATTTATTTAAACATGTATGGGCAAAATAGCATCAATCTTGTACACTGCTGGGTGCTTGATACATTGTAAGTGATAAAAATCTAGTTAAGTGACTTATTAATAAGTTATGACATTTAGCTTTTATTAACTGTGGGAAAACATTACAAAGAATTCCCAGGTATGATAACACAAACTAGGTGATGAATAAAACTACAATAGTTTTATTGTAGATAACTACTCATTATCTACAATAAAGAGATAATCAGGAGAAAAAGTGCACTTTATTAAAATAAGAAATCTACTATGCTCTTCTGCTCTGCTTCTTCCTAAACTCTGAAATCCTCATTAAATTGTAAAAATTATCTAATCAAAATCATTATTGGCATTGTAAAGCAACTATTGCTAATAATACAGAAAGACAACTTTATTAGCTCTGTTTACATGAAAGTTGTGACCTGTGGCAGTGTTTTTGAAACATACCCTGAGGAGGTGGAGCTTAATTTCCCTCCTCTGGAGTCTGGGTTGTTTTCAGTGACACACATGTAATGAATACAATGTGGCAGAAATGATGAAGTGTGATTATCAAGGATAAGTCATAAAACATTGCGCTTCTGCCCCATTCTTTCTTGGATCACTTGCTCTGCAGGAAGCCGGCTCCAATGTCATGTAGACACTCAAGGAACAGATGGAGATACTGACTCAGTGGGGAACTGAGGCTGACCGTTAAGGAGCATGTGAGTGATTCATCTTTGAAAGCCCTCCAGCTCCAGACTTACTGAAGTTCCAGCGAACATCCTGACTGCTGTTTGTGCGTTCTCTTTTAATTGTATTTGTAATAAGATATTACCTTAAATTTTTGAAATAAATCATAATAAAAATAACTCAAATCAATATAAAATCAGGTATACTAAAAGTAAATTACATGTTTTCACTGCAAATATTTTCAATCAATACGTTCACTCTCTTCTTGGTCCTTAGTTAACTAAATTGTATTGATGGTAAATCAATACCTACTACAAAAGGAAATAATTAGTGAAGGGACTATTTATATAGCCAATTGACCAGCACACAGCACACTCTCCGAATTCCCTTTACCAGGAGAAAATTTGATTTAATTTAGCATACATGTTAAGTAATATCATAGTACATATTAAAATGAGCATATAATACATGCATTTAATGTAGGCATTTTAAATATGTTTAGAGAGCTTCTGTTTTTCTTTATCTGAAATTTTTTATTTTTAATTATTATGGGTACATGTGATGTTTTGATATAGCATATAACATGTAATAATCAAATCAGGGTAATTGGGGTATCAAATACCTTAAGCATTTATCATTTCTTTATGTTAGGAAAATTCCAATTCACTCTTTTAGTTATTTTAAAGCATACCATAATTTATTGTTGACTATAGTCACTTTGTTGTGCTATCAAATATTGTTCTAACCTAACTATCTTAACTATAGTTTATACACATTAATCATCCTGTTTTATCCTCCCTGCTGGTTGCCCTTCCCAGCTTCTAGTAACTATTGTTCTACTCTCAGTTATCATAAGATCAAATCATTTTAATATTTAGCTTCCACATATGAATGACAGCATGCAAGACTTGTCTTTCTCTGTTTGCTTTATTTCACATAACATAATGTTTTCCAGTTTCATCCATGTTGTTGCAAGGAACAGGATTCCATTCTTTTTAATGGCTGAATGATATTCCATTGTGTATATGTACCACAGTTCCCTTATCCATTCAACCATTGATGAACAATTAAATTGATTCCAAATCTTGGTTATTGTGAACAGTGCTGCAATTTTCATACATACTCAGCAGTGGGATTATATGGTAGTCCTAGTTCTGGTTTTTTAGGAACCTCCATACTGTTCTTCATAGTGGTTACACTAATTTACACTCTCACCAACAGTGGAAATAGTACAGCTCCCCTTTCTCCACATCCTCTCCAGCATTCATTATTGCCTATCTTTTGGATAGCAGCCATTTAAAGATATCTCATAGTAGTTTTGATTTGCATTTCTCTGATGACTAATGATATTGAGCATTCTTTCATATACCTTTCAGACTGGCCATTTGAATGTCTTCTTTTGAGAGAGGTAATTTTTTTTTAAATATCTTGATTGGTATTAATTTAACATAGTATTTCCCAAAGTTGTGTGTACAATTTCATAAGATACATATTTCTAAAACCATATAACAATCAATATAGACTCTAAAAGGTCCCTCCCATTCCTTTGCAACTATTCTCTTGTCTTAATTCTTGACCCTTGGCAACCAACAATCTACTTGCTGTCACTGTACAGTTTTGCTTTTTCGGTCATTTCATATAGTTGTACACATCATACCGTGGCTTTGCTATACAGAGCCCATAATGCCTAACTTCTGTTACTTAGCATAACACTTCTGAGTTTCATCTATGTTCTGGCATATGTCAGTATTCAGTTCCTTTTTATTTCTGAGTGTTCTTTCATTGTATGATGTACCACAATCTATTCAGCCACTCACAGTTGATGCGTATCAGAAATGTTTACAGTTTGAGATTGGAGTTAAACTGCTATTAATATTTACTTAAGAGTGAATATAGGTATGCATATTTTCATTACTCTTAGTAAATGCCTAGAGGTAATAAGCAGAATATACATTAAGTTCCTAAGCTATATATCCTCATAAACATTTTACATTCTTTGCCATTTTTCTATTTTTGAAAAATCAGGTTTATTGAGGAATAATTTATAATTTACATAGAGTTTACATTCATTCTTTTTAGGTGTATAATGCAATGAGTTCCAAACATATACAGTTGTATAATACCACAACCATCAGGATATGGAATATTTCCACAATCCCAAAGATTCCTTCATACATCTTCGTTGGTATGCAAATCCTTCTCTTTACTCACTGCTCTGAGCAACCACTGATCTGTTTTCCATCCCAACAGTTTTGCTTTTTTCCAAAATGTCATATAAATGGAATCATACAGTATATAGTCTTTTGTATCATACACTATATAGTCTTCATTCACCTAATATAATATTATTCAAATTCATTCATTTTGTTGTGTGTATCAGTACTCCATTCCTTTTTTATTGCTAAGTATTATATTTTATTGTATGGGTATATCACAGTTTATCTAGTCACCAACTGATAACCACCTTAGCTATTTCCAATATTTTGTGGTTATGAATATGGCTGCTATAAACATTCATGAATGAACATATATTCTCATTTCTCTAAGGAAGAAGAAGCCTTTGAGTTAGATTGCTAGGATATCTGGTAAACTGTATGGCTAATTTTGTATAAAGTGGCCAAATTATTCATAAAGAGGCCATACCATTTTACTTTTCCACGAGCAACATGTAAAGTTCCAGATACCCTATCCTCATTAGCTCTTGATATTGTCAGATATTAAAAAATTATTCAATTTATCAATGGCCAAGAGATATGCACAGAACCGTCTTTGAAGAAGACAGACAAATGGCAAAAAAAATACATGACAAAATGCCTATCATCCCTAATTATTAGAGAAATGCAAATCAAAACCACCTTAATAATATTGAGTTTTCCAATTCATAAGCATAGTATGACTTTTAATTTTTAGATTTTAATTTGTGGAAACAATTTTATAATTTTCAATATACCTTATGAACACATTTTCAAATTTATCATATTCATCATTTTCTTTCCAACTGAATTAGTCTCTTTTTATTCTCTTGATAATTTCTTCCACAGTTACTACTTCCGCTGTAGGTGATGAAATGTGTTAAGGCTCTACTTCAAGTGCTGGCATTGCTATGACCATGGTCTCTCCCTTTACTGTAACTCAGAATTAAAACTTTTGATTCCTTTTTATATTCCAGTCTCAGGAATAGTTTCCACTGTAGAATTTATCTGATGACAGTCTTATGCTTTCTAGTAGTGGCCTACAACCAGTCTCTAGCTTCTCCAGGAATACTACAGGATGGATTTAGTTTAAATACGTATTAAACTAAGAGGCATTCTCTCAAATGAGTTTAAATGCATTTTATTTTTAGACAACCTACATGACACATTGTTTCCTTTAAAATATCTCCACTCCAAATAAATCAAGCTTAGCCCCGTTTGTCTTAAGTCCTGGTGTTGTGTGCATGACAAGCAACAGCCAGCAAGGATGACAGGTGATAGATCCAAAGTAACTGTCAAATTTGTTAATATTTTTCCATTTCTAAACCACCCTTAAAGAAAATCATATATGGGGTCACACTATTCTCAAGGTAATCCAGGACAGCAACCTTGCCATCTGGATTCATGTTTTTACCAACAAAGAACTGATAGTTTTTGAAATTAGCAAGGGTGTGCTGGATTTGTTCTGCAGCCCCTGTCATAAAAAGGTTTCACTCTTTGTGGTCTCTGTTCTTCAAGTTTGCCTTTGGTTGACTTCAGGTAATCTTTGATGTACTTCTTATAGGCTTCTTTTGTGAAGGTTCCTGCAAATGATGGCTCGTGACAATATCAACACAAGTGATTACTGTGCTTTCCATACCTTTGCTCTCAGGGCCTTTAGGGGAAGCATTTCTACCAATGAGAGAGTCATCAGTTTTTGTGGTGTAATGATATAACAAACATGGGAGTGCTGATATCTTTTGATTACTTTTTCCATTTCTGTTAGATATATACCCAGTAGTGGGTTTGTTAGAGCATATGGTAATGGTATTTTTAATTTTTTGAGGGCCCTCCCTACTATTTTCCATAATGGCTACAGTATTTACATTTCTATCAACAATGTGCAAGAGTTCCCTTTTCTCCACATTGCTCCAACACTTGTTATCTCTTATCTATTTTATAAAGGTCACATTCTAAAAAGCGTGAAGTGATTGTTTCATTACGGTTTTAATTTGCATTTCTTTCATGATTAGTGATTTTGAGCATTTTTTCATATACCTGTTGGTCATTTGTATGTCTTATTTTGAGAAATGTCTATTTAGATCCTTTATCTATTTTTTAATTGGGTTGTTTTCTTACTATTAAGTTTTCTGAGGTCTTTAAATATTTTAGATATTAACCCTCTATTAGATTTTTGATTTGTAAATATTTTCTGTCATTCCACAGGCTTTCTCTTCATGCTATTGACTGTTTTCTTGGCTGTGCAGAGGCTTTTTTTTTTGCAGTTTTTGGCCAGGGCTGGGTTTGAACCCACCACCTCTGGTATATGGGGCAGGTGCCCTACTCCTTTGAGCCACAGGCACCACCCTAGGTGGAATCTTTAAGGGTTTTCTACATATTGATGTCATCTGTAAAAAGAGACAACGTAACTTCTTCCTTTCCAATTTGGATGTGTTTCATTTTTTCTCTTGCCTAATTGCTCTGGCTAGGACTTCCAGTACTATGTTGAATATATGTGGGAAGAATAAGCATCATGGTCTTCTTTATCTTAGAAAAAAAGCTTTCAAATTTTCACTGATGAACATAATGTTAGCTGTGTACTTGTTATACATGGATAGTATTATACTGAGGTATATTCCTTCTCTATATACAGTTTTTTGAGAGTTTTATCATGAAAGAATGTTGTATTTTCTAATAAGCTTTTTCTTTATTTATTGAGAGGATCCTATGGTTCTTATCCTTTTTTCTGTGAATGTGAAATATTGCATTTACAGATTTGCATATACTGAACCATCCTTGCATTTCTAAGATTAATCCCACTTGATCATAACAAATGATTTTTGCTAAATTCAGTTTTGCTAGTACATTGTTGAAGATTTTAGTATCTATGTACAACAAGGATATTGGCTTGTAATTTTTTTTTTTTCTTGTCATATCCTAGTGCAGTTTGTTACCAGAAAATTCTGGTTTCATATGATGACTCTAGAAGTATTTCCTTTTCTTCAGTATTTTGAAAGAGTTTGAGAAGGACTGGTGTTAGCTCTTCTTTAAATGTTTGGTAGAATTCAGCAGCAAAGTCATCAGGTTGTGGGCTTTTGTGAATGGGAGACTTTATCACTGATTCATTCTCCCCCCCACACACACACTGCATTCTTCTTATCTATTATTAGATTATTCAGATTTTCTATTTCTTTATGACTTACTCTGAGAGGGTTGTATGTATCTCGACAATTATCAATTTCTTCTAGGTTATCCAATTTGCAGGCATATAATGGTTTGGAGTAGTCTCTTCTGGTCATTTGTGTGTATCTGTGGCATCAGCTGTTATGCCTCCTCTTTCACTTCTGGTTTTATTATATTAAGTATTCTTTTTCTTTTCTTAGGGCAGCTAAAAGTCTGTAGATTTTGTCTACCTTTTTTAAAAAAACTCTTAGCTTCATTAATATTTACTATAGTTTTTCTAGTCACTATTTCATTTATTTGTGCTTTGTTCTTTATTCTTTTTGTTAATTTTGGGCTTAGTTTGTTTTTAAAAATATTAGTGACCTGATAAAATATGAAGGGTATTTTTAATAAACACGAACCTGTGGTTGCAAATGATTCCAACTATGTTGATTAAAAGATTTAAAAGTAAAATATGTTTCCCATGTAACAAATAATGGTAGTTACAGATGATTTTTTAAATCATTTATTGCATTGTAACATAAAAGTATATAAATAGAAAATGATTAAGCATAATGAACTTTTATAAAATAAATACACCTGGCTAATCTTCACCCCACTCAAGAAATACATCATTAGCCGCATTTAAAAGCCCTCTTATTTACCCACTTAAAAACTACCCACCAAAACCAATTTGGTGCCCTGAAAACTAACATTAGAGATTAGTTTTACCTATTTTTTGAATGTTACATACATAAAGTTATCTGTTCTGGCTTCCTTTACTTAATTTATCCATGTTGCTATAAGCAGCAATAGTTTACTCATTTTCATTATTATAATTTCCATTATATGATTATATCATAATTTATTTACCCTCTTTTGTTGACTGACTTCTAGGTTGTTTCCATTTGTGGCTGTCATGAATAATGCTAATACAAACATTTTTGTACATGCTTCTTGGTGAATACATGTATATATTTCTGTTGAACCTATTCCTACGAATAATATAGTTGGATCATAGGGCATTTATATGTTCAGCTTTGTTAGCATTTCCAAAGAGTTTCCCATAGAAGCTATACCAATTTATATCCCTCAGCAGCAGTTTATAAGGATTCTTTAATAATTGTTCCATACCTGACCTAACATTTCATATTGCCTCTCTTTTTCATTTTGGCCACTGCAATGAGAATATAGTGACATCAACTTTAACAAATATATTTTTAATAGCAAAATCAAAAGCATAAATGAAACTTTGCTAACCTGAATAAAGGTATACATATATATGTGTTATGCACACAGATACATATCATTATGATACATATGATATATCACTTTCAAAAATAACTATACATATCTTTCTGAAAATGTTAACATTTAACTTTTCCATTAATGATATAAAAAGTATATCTTGCAAAATACCTTTATCTTGGTGTAGGGAAAGGTCTGGAAATCTTTAACGATTATTTGCTAGGTATCTACTCTACTGGACACTGTATTATATACTATAGAAAACTGAGTAATTACAATTGAGTTTATTCAAAATAAAACTTAATATATTCAATTTTTTGAGAATAATTTCTGTAGTATGGGAATAAGCTCTTCTTTAAAGGTTTGCTAGAATTCTGGTGTGAAGCAATCCAGACCAGGGCATTTTTTTTGTTGGGAGATTATTTTTTTTGTTTCTTTGAACTCAGTGCTTGATATTGGTCTGTTTAGGAGAGCTATTTCATCTGGGCTAAGTCTAGGGAGAGGATGTGATTCCAAATATTGATCCATTTCCTTCACATTGTCAAATTTCTGGGCATAGAGTTTCTTGTAGTATTCAAAGATGATTTCTTGTATCTCAGTGGCATCTGTTATTATTTCCCCTTTATCATTTCTGATTGAGATTACTAGAGATTTTACTTTTCTATTTCTAGTTAGTCTGGCCAAAGGTTTATCTATTTTATTTATTTTTTAAAAAAACCAACTCCTTGTTTTATTAATTTTCTGAATGATTCTTTTGTTTTCAGTTTCATTGATCGATTCTTTTGTTTTCAGTTTCATTGATCTCCGATTTAATTTTGGATATTTCTTTTCTTCTGCTGGGTTTAGGCTTAGATTGTTCTTCTTTTTCCAATTCGATAAAATGGCTTGTGAGTTTCTGAATGCGCTCTCTTTCTGTTTTTCCTATGTAAAAATCCTCAAAGAATGCATGGGAAAAACACTTGAAGATATCAGCCTGGGAAAAGACTTTATGAAGAAGACTTCCCCAGCAATCACAACAATAACAAAAATAAACAAACGAGACTTAAACTTCTGTATAGCTAAAGAGACAACAACCAAAGCAAATAGAAAACCTACACAATGGGAAAGGATATTTGCATATTTTGAATCAGACAAAAGCCTGATAACTAGGATCTGTAGAGAACTCATATTAACATAAAAAGAGCCAACAATTCCTTAGATCACTGGGCAAGAAAGATGAATTGAACCTTCTCTAAAGAAGACAGACAAATAGTTAAGAAACAGAAAAAATGCTCATCATCTCTAATTATTAGAGAAATGTAAATCAAAACCACCCTGAGATATCCTCTAACCCCAGCAAGAATGGCCCACATCACAAAATTTCAAAACTACAGATACTGGTGTGGATGTGGAGAGAAGGGAACATTTTTACACTGCTGGTGGGATTGCAAACTGATACAGCCATTTTGGAAGGAGAACCCTCGAAGAATTCAAACTAGACCTCCCATTTGATCCTGCAATCCTGCAATCCCATTACTGGGCATCTACTCAGAAGAAAAAAAATCCTTTTACTATAAAAATATTTTCACTAGGCTGTTTCCTGCAGCTCAATTTACAATTGCCAAAATGTGGCAATAGCCTAAATGCTCACTGACCCAGGAATGGATTAACAAGCTGTGGTATACATGGAATACTATTTAACCATCAAAAAGATGGAGACTTTACATCTTTTGTATTAACCTGTATGGAAGTGGAATGCATTATTCTTAGAAAATCATCACAAGAATGGAGGAGCAAGAATCTTACGTACTCAATTCTGATATAAAAAAAATTAATGAGCAAATATGCACTGGGGGGTAGGAAAAGGGGAGGGCAAAGAGAGGGAAGGTAGAGGGCGTATGGAGTCACAGTGTGTGACACACCTTTTGGGGGCGGGAATTATAAGAGGGACTAAACCTAACAAATGTAATCAATGTAACCTGGTTCTTTGTACCCTCAGTGAATCTTCAACAAAAAAAAGAAAAAAAACTTAATACACTAATAATCATTATTTACTATGAAACAAAACCATACTAATCTTGGGCATCACCTATGGCTCAAAGGAGTTGGGCGCCGACCCCATATTCCTGAGGTGGTGGGTTCAAACCCAGCCCTGGCCAAAAACTGCAAACACCCCCCCCCATACTAGTCTTTATTAATGCTCTTATTTATTTTGAAATACAAAATAATCAAGAACATTAATACAGACCAATATCATAAGAATATTAATACAGATTAATAAGATATTAACACAGATTATTCAGATCATTTCCACATTTTTTTCAGATAAAACAGTACCTGGTTTGAGGCAATCCAAAGCTTGTTCCAATACCAACACGAGGTAGATAGTTAACTACTTTCTTCACTGTTGCAGGGTCTGGGAAGTTGAACATTACAGCAACTGTGGGGAATAATTTTTTAAATTAGAGCACAATATGATTGTGATTTTCTTTCTGGAAAACTGACTTTTTGGTTCAATAAAATATATACTTTTATTATTGTTTATATCATGTTTCAGTGTTAATATTCCAGAGGTGATAATCATTTCACTTACAAATTCCTTTACCATAGAAATATCCTACTCTAAATACTGTCAGGGGTTTTAAACAACTGCTATTGTATAAATATGACATGAAGATGAGATTATGTGACATAATAACAATGATAGCTGAAGTAATGTGACATGAAGCTACAACACTGAATTTATTAATACAAAATGGAATTTTTGCAAGTGAAATACATTTCCATGAATTTCTACAACCAATATTTAAAAATTTGTTTACATTATTAATCTAATACAAAAAAACTACAGATACAGGTATGAAATATTCTGTCTATTATATTTACTTATAATAATTAACAGTTTGAAAACATTCTCTAGTTTCATGCTTACACTTCATGCTTGTGTAATGTAGAACAACCTGTAACCTGAAGGAGAATACTTCCTCTATGGTTAACATTCAAATGTAAATGCTTTCTAACCAATTCTATTGGTACATAGGAGTACCAAGAAGCACATATCAAAATATAAACATATTTAGAATATAAATGTTAATTTATAATGGTCATCTATAAATTTTTTTATCATAAAAATAATGAAAATTAAGACATAAAACAGAGAAAATTTAGAAGATACTCATTTGATCAGTTTTAAAATTTAAATTATATGTTAACTTTAATATCAGAACCATGTATAAGCTATAAGTGCTCATCTCGAAAATGATCCTTCTTCTCTAGCTAGTTTGAAAAAATTCTTGGGCAGCGCCTGTGGCTCATTGAGTAGGGCACCAGCCCCATATACCGAAGGTGGGGGTTCAAACTCGGCCTCGGCCGAACTGCAAAACAGAAAAATAGCCAAGCGTTGTGGAGGGCGCCTGTAGTCCCAACTACTCGGGAGGCTGAGGCAAGAGAATAGCCAAAGCCCAAGAGTTGGAGATTGCTATGAGCAGCTGATGCCACGGCACTCCATCAAGGCTACAAAAAAAAAAAAAAAAATTCTTAAAGCTAAAAAAATCAATAAATCACCCATTTTGCTGTAGCTTTTACCACTGGCATTAACAACTTCTTTCAGGCAAATAAGTAAGTGGTCAGTCACTAAGTACCTACAACATATTTTGCAAATACAAACTTATATAATATATATCCTTCAAATAAGCCATCCTTATATAGTCACTGTTGCATTGAATACAGGGGGAAAAAAGGAACAGAAGAAAAGACTATCATACATTATGGCACATAAAAGAAAGACAACAGAAAAACATATATAAAAGTATGTATAAGAAATTTCAAAGAAGGAGAATGGATAAGGATGTATCGTAAGACTGAAATTCCCCTGGGGCAGCGAGAATGCAGACTTAACTAAAGTGTGAAACATTCACATGATGATTTGCCTAGAATACCATTTACATTACGAAAAAGAGTATGTGGGGAAGAGAAGACCAAGTAAGAAGGGGAAAAAACCATCTTTCCTTAAGAAAATTTGTTTTCCCTAAAGACATATGATTTTATAAAGAAAAAACTAAATTGTACACGGAATACATGTGGTTATTTGCAGATTTTAAAACAATCTATAGGTTACAGAAAGGGGAAAAAAGAGACTATCAACCCACGTATATATAAAGGGTATGTGAAAACAAAATAAGTAGGTATCATATATTCCACTGCATGCCTTCAATCATGTCAAATGATGCCTTTCCTTCAAGTTCAATTTGTCTCCCCTCTTTGTCTTAATGGATCTCACCAAGCACCATTCTGAACCTGCAAATTAAATTTTGGTTCAACTTTCAAGAATGATGTAATATGAAGCAAGCAGGGTAGTTCAGTACCATTTCTCATGGTTCCTTTATAAATAACAGTATGTTAGACAAAAAATTGAATAAGTATGTTAATCATTTGATCATCCTTTTGCCCCCTCAAATGCTGCCCACTTCCAGGAGGAGTTTAAGTATCAAAGCATGGTAAAGACATCAAAATTCCTCCACAATGGATTAATTGGTTCTTGTATTCTCCATATTTATAAAGCCATGCACCAATTTGTGATATGACCAGAAAACAAAAAGAACTACAAAAGACTACAAATGATCAAGGGAAAAAACCCATGAAGATACATGTGGTACAAAAAAGAAGTCAGTAGGGCAGAAGGTATACTACAAAATACTATCTAAATGAAAAAAAATATGGTATGTTCAAAACGAAAATTTTACAGAGATGGAAGTCAGCTTTGTAACAAGGTACTCCTATAATGCATTACCTCTGTTTGCCATAAAGATCTCCAGGGCTGTATTTTGTAAAAGATAACGACGAGAAAAGATGGACCGTATCTCTGTGAACAGCCATTTTCCATGCAGCCCTTCGGTGTATGCCAGGATCTAGAGACAAACAAATCCCAAGTAAGTGACAATACTAGGGAGTTTTACTGTTTTGTTTTTTTGGTTTATTGCTTTACCTGAATAAAATAGATAAGACCCTATTAAAATTTTTTCTAAGAAAAAGAGTTTAATAGTTGCTGAAATAATTGGGAGAGAGATTAAGAAAATAGAATGTAACTTATGGAAAAGAAGCTTAAATAAAAAAGCAAAGTAAAATTATAAAACATCTAATTACAAATAAATATTTGGGCCTTTAAAAACAGTGATATAATCTATTCCTTCTCAGGAAGTGCATACATATTACTTCTTTTATGATTGATTTTTTAAGTCATATTATAGAAAATAAAGTTTCTATAATAAAACCTTATAACCAAGGAAGACCTCAAAAGAATGTCATACATGCTTATAAATCAAATATTTACAATTCAATTTCATGAAATATGATTATAATTTGCCTTATAGTACTTTTTACATATTTTAAAATATATACGTATGTTCTTAACTTTAAAAAAACAATACTTTTAGGGTCACTGTTAAGACAACAGCCACTCATTCAGAAAGCACAAAGACTGACTATATAAAAGGTTAAGTATCATTTTGTCAGCTAAGAATAAACACAAACCTGAAAATGAATTCAGTATAATCTACGGAGTAGGTGGTTGTCAGAGTAACTTGTCACAATGCCTGTCATCCTGTGTGACAGACACAGTTGCTTAAAATGCTTTGCTGATTCAAAGAAACACTGTCTTTAGTTCTAAACCACTCTGTTGCTTTGTTATTCAAGCTTTGTTTTTCAAAAAGTTAATTCCAAAAGCTTAATAATGAAATTATTAAAGGAAAATCAGATTCAGCAATTCTCCACACCAGTACTGTACATGATATTAATAAAGAAATGTATTTGCTATCAAAACCCAATGAAAATCTATGAAAGAAAATCAAATTTAAAAAATTAAGATATATCTCTCAAAAGTAACCAAGAATAAAAAGACATATAATAGACATATAATATGATATGATAATGTAGTATCATGACAACATTTGATATTATACTACATTATAGGGATAAAGATGGGATGAGCAAAGAGAAGAAAAGAAATGATAGTAAAAATGTATCTTTCACAAACTCTTCTTTTCTTTACTTATTTCCATTTTCCAAATCCGATTTGCAAACAAATCTACATTTTTCAAAGTAAAATGTAGTTTCTTTGGAAAAAGATAATCCTTGCTTAATTCACTAAGTATATGTTTTAATTTTTCTACGAAATGATTTCTGGTACCATGGAACCTAGAAACTGAAAGAAAGGGTACAACTTTTTCTGAAAGAAAACAAGATGTTCAAAGACCATGACAACTAATCATGCTCTCAGTTTTGATACTGGTGATAGAGAAATCTCACTAGCTCACTAATATAATCAATATCTGTATAAGTAAAATAAAGAGAAGACACAAATACTAATATTACCATCAAGAATTTTTAAAACAGAAGTTGCATGTATCCCTTTCTTTTACCATGACCAGGGAGAGACCACTAATTAGTCCAAGCCTGCAGAGTCCACAGAGGCCTCCCATTCGGTCTCTCTCCTATTCTTACCTCTGGAGTTTACTATGACTTGGGGAGCACCTTATGCAATTTTTAAAATCTAAATCAGATCATATAACTCTTCTATTAATACTATCCACTGACTTCCAATTACATGTATAACAAACTCTTAGGATCTTTATAATTGTTTAAGAAGCCATGTATCAAGGACTCTCTGATGAGTCCAACTCATTCTTCTTCAGGGCCTTGTTTTCTCCTTATTTTCTTCTCTGCCTAGAATGTTCTCAAATCACATGGTTGGCCATTTTCACACATAGATTTCTATTCTTATTTTACCTCCTCAGGGAAGCCACAGGGTCTAAACCTCACTTCCTCTATTACTACTTCATCCCAACCTAAACGCATCAGATTTTCTTCATAATACTTATCACTACTTGAAATTATGTTTGCTTCCTTTCTGTTTATTGCTTCTTCACCACTAGCATACTAGAAGCTAAGTGCTGCTAGAGAAAAGACTGCATAAACTGTATTACCAATGCTAGAAAAATTGGGGGCACAACATAGAAATTTTTTTAATGACTACATGAATCATTGCATAGCAACCTAAACTCCATTTATGGCATATATGTTTGGCCAATATGATGTTTTAACAAAATTTCAAGTAGTTGAAAATACTTGCGAAATTAATATTTACATAAATATTTAAATTCTGCCTTCTCAAGAAAAACTGGAGGCTCAGAGCCTGTAGCTCAGTGGTTAGGGCCCTGGCCACATATACCAGGGCAGGTGGGTTCGAATCCAGCCCGGGCCTGCCAAACAACAATGACAACTACAACCAAAAAATAGCTGGATGTCGCGGCGGGCACCTGTAGTCCCAGCTTCTTGGGATGCTGAGGCAAGAGAATTGCTTAAGCCCAAGAGTTTGATGTTGCGGACTCTGTCTCCAAAAAAAAAATAGAAACTTTGGAGTTTCTGGCAAACCTGGATCTATATGTCACATAGTGGTGTCCATTCTCCATGTTGGTGCCATTTCTACTTCACTCATTATTATTTACTAATGTAAAATGAGCACTTACTCACTTACTATTGTTTACCTCATTTTCATCTGTTTTTGAGGTTACCACCTGGGATTTATCAAATATTAGAGAATTCAATATATGGTCAGCAACAATTATAGCCTAATGTATTCAACTATTCCATTCATAAGAAAAATGAGATGCAAACAAATTAAATACAGTAGAACCTCCATAGCTGACCACCTCCCTACACTAACTACCTCTGTAAGTTGACCTAATTAGTACTGGAGGTTAGTTCCTTATGTTGACCAGTTTGTTACAGTTCCTGGGGTGATCAACTTACAGAAGTTTTACTATACTTAATACAAAGTCCCTTGGCAAATTAATGGCAGAGTCAGGCCTACTCTCAGGTTTCCTAGTCCCGAAATCCAGAGTGTCTATCACGTATGACTTTGTGACGTTTCTAAAAAAGACTTAAGGGCTGGGCATGGTGGCTCACATCTGATATCCTAGCACTTTGGTAGGATGAGGCCAGAGACCAGCCTAGACAACATAGAGAGAGACTGTCTCTACAAAAAAAAAAAAAATATATATATATATATAATAATTATTATTATCATTATTATTATTATAATTAGCTAGGCATGGTGACATGTGGAATAATTAGCTGGGCATGGTGGCATGGAGGCATGGTGTCTTCCTACTCAGGGAAGCTGAGGTAAGAGGACTGCTTGAGTCCAGGAGTTCAAAATATTACTGCAGTATTATTACAGTGATCATGTTACTGCACTCCAGCCTAGGCAACAGAGCAAGACACTGTCACTCAATCAATTAATCAATAAAATAGGTTAAATATGTTAAACTAGAACCTAAATTATTAGAAGTTTTAATTATCTCTGTTTGCTTTCTTGTACTTGGGTTAAGAGGCAAGAAAGGAAAATGAAAAGAAAATAACAAAGAATCCATTAAGCTCTATTATATGCTAGGAATATCATATACTGGCCTGAAAATTATACCTTTTATATAAATGGAGCTGAATAATAAGACTTGTTGCTCATAATCAGATCATTGCAAAGTTATGGTCATATAGATAATGATTTCATTATTATCTAGAATATTCCATTTTTAGCAGAAATTAGCACACTAAAGCTTCATTTTAGGATTTTTTTCCTACTTTTTATCAGAGCCAATCACTGTCCTTGTTTTGAAGTTTATTATCCCCACATCAATTTTTGTACGACTAGTACACTTACATCCATAAATAACATCCAACATTGCTTTGTACATTTTCAAACCTAAAATAAATGGTATCATACTGAATGTATGAGAGTGTACTTTCCAAATTAAACATAAAGAGGTATCATAAAGTTTTTCTTTCTCTGAATCATAAAACTCAGAGAAAGAAAAACAGGACAGGGGATAGCAAATTACTTAAAATTGCCAAAGTGTCAAAAATTAAAATCTTATTCAAAAAAGCCTAATTTTAGAAAGAAAAGATTCAGAAATGAAGTTCTACACTTATAGCCAGGATAGCTGGGGTTTAAAACAGAAACAAAGAATCTCTTAACTAAAGAATCACTAGCTGAAATTTATATAACAGCATTTCTTTAAAATATTCAATTAGGAAAAGGTGTCAGTACCGAGAAGCAGCTGAGGCCTAGCTAAGTAAGAGGTTCATTTCTTATTGGAATAGTATACGCCTGGTCCGAGGATTCACTTCAAAGTCTCTAGAGTTCAATTAAAACTGGATTAGGTAGTAGCAGACCCTTCTTTGGGACTTTCTGTTCACTGAAACTCTACGTACACTGACAGCACCCTAGACAGAGGTCCAGCCCTCCAGTGAATCAGTTGCCATGGAAACAGTATCATTACCATTGCTCTGCAGTTATGACCCCAACTCTAGAATAGCTTGAAATCTTCACTCTTTTTGAATGTTTACAACCTTGTTTTATTGTTACTATTATCAATGAATTAAACTTTCAACTTTTTTATTATTTGTTTCAACAAAGCTGGCTCATTAGATAAATGCTAAGGTAAGGGTGTCAGAGCAGAGAGAAATCAGTATTTAATTTACACACAGATATATATAATATATACACACATATCTATTGCTTTAGATTTAAAAATCAAACATCAAAGTTTTAAAGTTTGTATCTAAAAATCGTGCACTGTGAAAAAAGATACATTATTTCCCCCAATAATGCACACATTTATTTCTCTTCCCTACAAATAGTATACTATCAAGACACAGGACATTTTTTTCACCTTGTTACATTTACTCCTGGTAAAAGAAGCATTTCTCAGTTTCCCTTTACCAGTACCTTTTGCAAAAGCTTATGAATTTATCCAAATAAAACTCTTTTGTTTTTTCATTCTCACCATAGCACAAAAAATAGAAACCTACATTTATTGCCCAACTATATGATACTCTTACATATTTCATATTAGGCATTTTAAAAAGTAGATTTAAAATGGGTAAAGCCTCATTTAAATAAAGAAGAAAAAAGGTTTTATTTCAAAACCTATAAAAACTACTTTCAATAAATTTAAAATGTTTTCACTTTCCTTTTGAAAGAAAAAATATTAAGAGGAGAGCAAATGTTTCACCTGTAAAACACAAATATTTACATGGAAGTCTGCAAAATTTTTAAAAATACTATTATTAATGTTTAAAACTAGCATAGCATAACTTATGCCAATACTTCTCAATTTCTGAAGCAGTTTTATTTTTCAGACAATTCCATGTTGATTTCTGAAGAAGTTTGTAATAAGAATACAATCAGATATATCAAATTTTGATATATGTATTATCTGATTTTATTAGCTACATTAGCGTTTAAAGTTTCACAACAAAATTCTTCTCAAACTTTATGGATGTATTTAACATCAAGAAATGTTTTTTTAACACAGTACACAAATTATAAATTAATCATGCCATCAATTAAGCAATGACATCAATGCTAGGTAAATCTAGAAAAAATACTCTCTATATCAGTGATTCTCAACCTTCCTAATGCCATGACCCTTTAATACAGTTCCTCATGTTGTGGTGACCCCCAACCATAACATTATTTTTGTTGCTACTTCATAACTGTAATTTTGCCACTGTTATGAATCATAATGTAAATATCTGATATGCAGGAGACCCCAAAGGGGTTGCGACCCACAGGTTGAGAACCACTGCTCTATATCCTACTTTAGTGGAACATAATTTATAGTCTCAAATAGTCTTATAGTCTTATGTTAATATGAGAAAACAGTAAATACTTGAAATCTTGAAAATGAAAACATGTTGAAAAATAGTTGCATATTAATTTATCACTAATGTGCAAATATGTTTTATTTGTAATTACAGTTTGAACAAATAAGTTTAAATTAATTTATTTTAATTGAAGTATTTTAAAGTTGCATCACTCTATAATTAACATAGGTTTTGCATTTTACTGCATATAGTTTTCTCTGAAACTTGATATCAAAGCATAGCACTTAATTTATTCTAATAATACTGAATTCTAGTTAATAAGTATTTACTTCCATCATCAACCACATGACTTTCAGTTTTATGTTTTAAACACATATTCTTTAAGGAAAATTCAGAGGACTTTTTTAAATTTAAAAATGATAGCTGACTCTGGTTGAAAACTTAAGATGGTAATTTTTGTTATTAAACATATAAAAGTGAAAGTCACAAATATATAATTGCCTTTTAAAGTAATTGTTATTTAATTTCTTTTCATCTATATAGTATATTTGCCTTCTGTTTTCTAGAACTATGATATAATACAGTATTCTCTTTAGCATTTTCGTGGGTGACAAATTCAATTAAACATATTCATTACGCTAATGTTCCGCTTGGCAGTTTAAGTCAGTATGAAAAATTAAAAATATATAAATAAAATGCTATGTGACCTTTGTATTGATTGGGCTAAAATGGCTTTAGCCTGGGTGTGGATGACAGGGCAGTTGGGAGGGCCTGAAGGGGAGCATACAAACACACACACTCTCATGTTTTCTCTTCCAATTACTGAGGAAGATGATAAAACCACAGCAAATGATGTATCAGCTCATTTTATCTTATCGCTTTGGGGCTAGGTGACAATGAAGTTCATATTTCACTGGCTCCCATTGAAGATTGTGAAAATTACTTGCCCTCATGACCTGAAATTTCACTAGAAGACAGAAATTTCTCTTCTGCAAAGTAATGCAATTTTTCAGATGTCAACCTTTAGCCCAGCTTTAAAAATTAATTTCATTTATATTAACCAATGATATTGATATTTTCACAGAACACTCTTTGATACATGAAGCACTGACTGGCAAATTGATGTAGCTTTAGATGGGCAAAACTATTTTATTTTAAAAGCTGCTATGGCAGACAGATTTATGGCAAACTGAAATTCCCATTTCATAATTTAATATTTGTGCTGCAGTGATGTACCTTTAAACCCTTGGCCTGTAAATAATTCAGATTCTTTTTCTTTACTTGGTTATTTTATTTTCAATATTCCTCACCTTAAAAATAATTTGCATTCAAAATGATGCAATAAAAGCTATCTCTTTCTTCAACTAGCATTTAATATCTATCTTAATGAGCCAACAGCCAAATGTAGTAATGAAGGAGAACAAAGAAGGTATTTTTCTACCTTCCAACTCATTTTAATTCAGTTTTTTTTTTTAATTTTAACATATACCTGCTGTCTGACTTTTTGTTAAAGGCGAGATATTTACTGCAAAAGGATGTTAAGGAACAATATTAAGGAACATTGGTATATTTCATTTCTTTTTCATAGCAGCGTATACGGTAAAGAGCTAGATATTAAATTTGCAGAGAAAGAGCAGAATGAATTTAGATAAGTATTTGAATTAAAATAGAGATATTTGGATTTGCAGATACTTTTAAAAATAGAAACGTAAGAAGGGGTCGGGGGAGGGGCTGGTGGCTCCCACTGAATGGCTAGAATGTAAGGGTCTGACACACCTTCTGGGTGCAAGACACAACTACAACAGGGACTCTACCTAACGAATCCAAACACTGTAATCCAATTGTACCCTCGCATTAATCTGGAATTAAAGAAAAATAACTTAAAAATTATTTTGTGAATTTGTAGAATAATCCCATTGGCATTACATTTATAATGTGGGAGGGATTTAATATATTGAATTTGACATATTTAATAAATTTCTTTTATAAAAAAATAGAAACATAACAAAACCAAAGCCACAAGGTCAATATTATCATGAACAAAGCATGAAAGGGCCCTACTTGATTTTAGTATATATACAAAAGAAAAATTTCAATATAAAATTTCAATATTTTAGAGTAACAGAAATGCTACTAAAAGATATACAGTTTGGTATCTTACTGAGTCTTTATTATCTTTATCCAATAAAGAGTTTTGCCTAATTCAAATAATGCTTTGAGAATATTTAATGTTCCCAACACAAAGAAATGATAAATGTCCAAGATAATAGATAGATCTATCTATTAGATATAGATCTGATCTGATCTATATAGATCTCATCACTATCCATGACATGTATCAAAATATCTCTATGTACCCCATTAATATGTACAATCATTATTTGTCAATTTATAAAAAGCGAATTTATAAATTTTTTTAAAGTGTGGACAGCTAAAGTTAAAAAAAAAAAAGCCATCCCTAGATATATGAACTATGAACTAAATCTTCAAGTTAGAATAGTATCAGCCTACAGGTAGACTACTTAATTTTTAGCCTTTGGAAGCTTCTCTGGTGCTTAAGCTATTTAAATTAATTAAAAGAAAAAACATTTGGCTCAACCCCTGTAGCTCAGTGAGTAGGGCGCTGGCCACATACACTGAGACTGGTGCATTCGAGCCCAGCCCAGGCCTGCTAAACACCAAAGATAACTGCAACCAAAAAATGGCAGGGTGTTGTAGCGGGCGCCTGTAGTCCCAGGTACTTGGGAGGCAGAGGCAAGAGAATCACGTAAGTCCAAGAGTTGGAGGTTGCTGTGAACCATGACGCCACCACACTCTACTGAGGGCAGCATAGTGAGATTGTCTCAAAAAATAAAAGAAAAAGAAAAAGAGAAACGTTTGTTGACCTTCAAAAATTTTGCTTTTGCAATTTGAACATACCAGGCAAGAGAAATCAAAAGCAAAATAGAAAGGGAAGAATTACATAGAACCTGATGCTAAGAGCCTAAAATCCCCAGGATGCTTTTTCCTTATCATAGGAAAATGCTTTTTTCCTTTATTTTTTTAAGCTTCCTGATTCCTATTAAAGTACTAAACGTGTTTAGCTGAAGTTAGATATAAATGATTAGTACAGGTTAATATTCACTTCCAAGATACAGCATGAAACTAAATACCAGACTAATTCACCTTCAGAAATAATCTTCCAAAAAGGTATTTTCTTAATGGATATATATTTTATACAACATTTGGAACATAAGTAAGATTTTAGGGGTTAACCTTATTTCCTCGCATAACTCTACCCTGTTGTACACTTCCCATTAGACTGGAATTCACATTTGACAGGAGTTCTTAGGATGCTCAAACACTAGACTCAGTCATCTGTCTACTCGTAGTATCTAGCACAATCCCAGAAATACAGAAGACACTGACAGATGGAGAGCCAGCTTAGCCTCACAAACTACCTACAACTAAATTCTGGAAATATATTAACATAAACATAGCAGAAAACAGAAAGGGATAGAAAAGCGAAATGGAAAAGTGTTAATATAGCAGTTTAAAAAAAAACAAATTCAAGGGTCAGAGTACTTCTAACTCTGGTAAAGGCAGAGTAACCAGGACCGAATTTATTATGGTGTCTAAACAATACCGAAAATGAATATAATACAGTCGGACCTCTATTGGTCACCACCTCCCTACATTGACCACCTAATTTTTACAGACAAACATGCGCCACATGTACGTGTCAATACAGTAGGCCTGGTTCCTTATGTTGACCACTTCCATATGTTAATTGTTTTTTTATAGTCCCCTGTGAGGTCAATTTACAGAGGTTCTACTGCATATGGGGGAAAAAAAGTCTTTAAGACATTAAACATCAAGCAATAAAAGATAGTGATCCCTAGAAGAGAAAGCAAAGTAGGAATACCTACTATTGCCAAAGCATACTATATGGCAAGACTTTGTAGAGATCAGACCAAGCCAAAGTAACCCAATTACAGCATAATCATCCCTTGTCCTACAAAGTACAGGGAGGGAGATCAAGGGAACTGAAGTTTGCAGGCCAGTATTAACACTTCTGAGACAACTGCAAAGTAACAGAGCTCAGAAGCTCCGCAGTCTGCAGCTACACAGTAAGTACTAACCAACCTGTGTGTGTAAAACAACCTGAGACAAGTGAGAGAAACAGCCTAAAAATTGTAGTGAGAGGAAGAGGAGGAGGTGCAAGATGGCGGCTGAGTAAGGGCTTCTTTGAACCTGGCAGGGTGAGATTGGGAGAGAGACTCCAGGCACCTTTGGGCTTGTGGGTTCTGCCCAAAAACATCCCTTTGGGGATGCAGGGGGGCAGAGGGAGACTTCTGGACCTGAAGAGGAGGCCAAAAGCAGTGGAGAAGTGGCAAGTGGTTGCATTCAGTCTGAGGCCATGGCGGCTGTCGCGGCTATAGCTACTGCAGCAGCAGCGAGACTGCAGACAGGGAAGGCCTTCCCTGAGGGTTATTTTCTTCTTTTGGACTTGGGCACTTGGTTGAGTTACCTTTGGAGACCTTGGGGAAGTATGCAAGTGACTTTCAGCAGTGTCCAGAGTCTGGGACTGAGTTACTGGGCCGGAAAAATCAATATGGATATGAAACATTTGAACAAGATCACTGACCAAAAGAACCTAATTGACTTTCATAAAGCATTTCATACACCACCAGCACAATGTGAGTTTACAAAGATAAGAGCACATTCTGGGTCAAAAATCAAGTTGCAATATAATTTAAAAGACTCAAATAATATAAATATATTCTCTGACTGCCACAGAGTCAAACTGATAATTGATAACAACCAGACTGAGTTCACAACATGATTATTATAGTTAAAAGCAATGTACTGAATTACAGAATTGCTGTAAATTTAAAGAGATTTTAAATATTGTTATCATTAAGAAATGATAAATGTGTAAAGTGTTGAATATGTTAATTATTCTTTTTTTTTTCTTTTTTTTTTTGAGACAGAGCCTCAAGCTGTCACCCTGGATAGAGTGCTGTGGCATCACAGTTCACAGCAACCTCCAATACCTGGGCTCAGCGAGTCTCTTGCCTCTGCCTCCCAAATAGCTGGGACTGTAGGCACCCGCCACAACGCTCGGCCATGTTTTGGGTGCAGCCGTCATTATTGTTTGGTGGGCCGGGGCTGGATTCGAACCTGCCAGCTCAGGTGTACATGGCTGGCACCTTAGCCCATTGAGCCACAGGCACCGAGCCTATGTTAATTATTCTGATTTGATCATACCACAATCAATACAGGTATTAAAAAACACATTGTACTCCATAAATATAAAATTATTGTTTGACAAGTAAAAATACTTAAATATCAATAACAAAAAGCAAACTATAGATCTGAAAAATGATTTCAGATAGCCATATGGCTACTAATATACAATGAAAACATAAAATTCATTAGAAAACAATAAAGATTCCAATTCTAAGCAGGAATGCTTTTAATTTTTTCCCTGTTCAATATGATGTTGGCTGTAAACAAAGTTGCCCACTTTCACCACTTTTATTCAACATAGTGCCAGAAGCTCTTGCCAGAGCAATTAGGCAAGAGAAGGAAATCAAGGAGGTTCAAACGAGAAAAGAAGAGATCAAATTTTAACTCTTTGCTGACAATAACATCTTACATTTAGAAAACTCCAAACATTCAACTAAGAGACTCCTGGAATTGATAATACAACAAAATCTCAGCTTACAAAATCAATACGCACAGAACACTAGTTTTTATATATGTTCACAACAGATGAACTAAGAATCAAATCACAGATGCAATACCTTCCACAGTAGCAACAAAGAAAATAAAATACCTAGGAATATACTTAACAAAGAAGGTAAAAGACCTCTCTGGGGAGAATTGGAAAACACTCAGACAAGAAACTGCAGACGCTGTAAAGAGAAGGAAAAATATACCATGTTCATGGATCACGAGTATCAACATTGTTAAAATGGCTATACTACCCAAAGTGATTTACAGATTCAATGCAATTCTAATTAAAATACCAATACCATTTTTTGCAGATTTGACAAAAACAGTTCCACACTTGTATAGAAGTGGAAAAGAGCCCAAATAGCCAAAGCTTCCTTACATAATAAGAATAAAACAGGAGGAATCACTTTACCAGACTTCAAGCTATATTATAAAGCTAAAGAAACCAAAACAGCATGATACTCACATAAAAACAGAGACAACACCTAAGAATCAGAACAGAGAATCCAGAGATGAAATAATCCTCATATGCTCACGTGAGTTTTGACAAAACAGATGAAAACATACACTGGGGATTAGCATCCTTGTTCAATGAAAAAATGGTGCTGGGAGAACTGGATAACCACAAGTCAAAGACTGAAACAGGATCCACACTTCACACCACTTGCAAAAATTAACTCATAATAGAGAAAAGACTTAAACCTAAGACAGAAAACTGTAAGACCTCTATAAGACAAAGTTGAGGAAATGCTTAAAGGTATCAGCCTAGGAAAAACATTCATGAAGAACATCCACAAAGCAATTACAGCAGCAATGAAAACAAGTAACTGGGACCTGATCAAATTAAAAATCTTCTGCACAATCAAAGACACAATCAAAAGAGCAAATAGGCTGGGCACGTGTAGCTCCATAGTTATGGCGCCAGCCACATGCTCCCAGGCTAATGGGTTCAAATCCTCCCTGGGCCTGCTAAGCAAACAAACAAACAACAACAACAACAACAAAATAGCCAGGTCTTGTGGTGGGTGCCATAATCCCAGCTACTTGGGAAGCTGAAGCAAAAGAATTGCTTGAGCCCAAGAGTTTGAGGTTGCTGTGAGCTATGATGCTACAGCACTCCACTGAGGGTGACAAAGTAAGACTCTATCTCAATAAAAAAAAAAAAATCAAACAGACAACCTACAGAATGGGAGAAAATACCTGCATATTATACATCTGGATAAGGGACTGATAACAAGAGTCTACAAAGAACTTAAGCAAATCAGCCAAAAACACCCAAACAACCCTATTAAAAATGGGGTAAACCACATAAACAGAGACTTTTTTTTTTTTGAGACACAATCTCACTGTGTCACCCTCAGTAAAGTGCTACGACATCACAGCTCACAGCAATTTCAAAGTCTTGGGCTTAAGCTATCTTCTTGCCCCAGCCTCCCAAGTAACTGGGACCATAAGCACCTGCCACACACTTGGCTGCTTTTTTGAGAGAGGAGGTCTCACTCTGGCTCAGGCTGGTCTTGAACTAGTCAGCTCAGGCAATCCACCCACCTGGGCCTCCCAGAATGCTAAGATTACAGCCTTGAGTCAGCATGCCCAGCCAATAGAAACCTTTCAAATGAAGACATATTAATGGTCAACAAACTCATGAAAATAATGCCCAATGTCTCTAATCATTAAGGACATGTAAATCAAAACCACTACAAGATACCACCTAATGCCAATGAGAATGGCTCATACTAAAAGGTCCCAAAACAACAGCAAACATTTGCTGGTGTGTAAATAGAGAGAAAAGAACCTTTATACACTTTTGGTGACATGGTACAATCTCTATGGAAAATTGTGAGAAGATACCGCAAAGAACTTATAGTGGACCTACCATTTGATCTAGCAATCCCATTCTGGATATCTACTCAGAAGAAAAAAAGGTCATTTTATCAAAAGGACACCTGCTCTCAAATGTTAATGACAGCACAATTCACAATCGCAAACCTGTGGAAACAACCCAAGTGCCTACCAATACATGAATGGATTAATAAAATGTGATATATGCATACTATATAGTATACTACTATATATATATGCATACTATACTCAGCCATTAAAAAAATAGCAACCTAGGCTCGGCGCCTGTGGTTCAATGGGCTAAGGCACCAGCCATGTACACCTAAGCTGGCGGGTTCGAATCCAGCCCTGGCCCACAAACAACAATGACGACTGCCACTAAAAAATGGCTGGGCATTGTGGGGGGTGAACCTGTAGTCCCAGCTACTTGGGAGGAAGAGGCAGGAGACTCGCTTGAGCCCAGGAATTGGAGGTTGCTGTGAGCTGTGATGCCACAGCACTCTATCCAGGGTGACATTTGAGGCTCTGTTTCAAAAAAAAAAAAAAAAAAAAAATAGCAATCTAGTATCTTTTGTGACAGCCTGGACAGAAACCATTCTTCTAAGTGAAACATCACTAGAATGGGAAAACAAACACATGTACTCAATACAAAGTTGGAACTAATCAATCAACACTTAAGTGCAAAGATGGAAGTGAATCTGAAAGAAAATCAAGCTGGGGGGAAGTGGGGGATGAGTAAATTCACACCTATTGGGTACAGTGCACACTGGGTGAAGGACACACTTATAATTTTGACTCAACCTGTACAAAAACAAAGTATGTAAACAAAACATATATCCCTAAAATTTTCTGAAATTCTAAAAAGTGATAAAAAAGAAAGAAAATGAATAGAAAAATGTAGGAAGAATATAAAAAAGAATGTCACAAAACTAATTCAAATGCCTAACATTTAAAATGCACAACTTTTCTGGGTGTGGTGGTTCACACCTGTAATCTGAGCACTTTGGGAGGCTAAGGCAGGTGGATTTCTTGAGCTCAGGAGTTAACAGACCAGCCTGAGCAAAAACTACATCCCATCTCCACTAAAAATAGAAAAAAAAAAAAAGTTGGGTATAGTGGTGTATGACTATAGTCCCAGCTACTTGGGAGGCTGAGGCAAGAGGACCACTCAAACTTGAGAGTTTGAAGTTGCTGTGAGCTTTGATGCCATGGCATTCTACTCAGGGAGGCAGAGTAATACTCTGTCTAAAAAAACCCCTGCAATTTATTAGCTATATTAGAAAAAAAATCCTTTAAATTAAAAATATTTTAAACATAAGCAAAAACTGAAAGCTGTAACATATTTTATGACAGGAATGCAGACAAAAATATCTGTTGCTGGTTAGAATGTGAAATGTAAGACCCCTTTGGAAAGGAAGATGACATTATTTATTAAAAATAAAAATACATATAGCCTTTGACCAAAAAACTAGCTTATAGAAAACTAATACACAGGAAAAAAGTTTATTATATAAGCATATATGGATATTTATTCCAGAAACATGAAGATAGTAGGGGGAAAAGGATGTTTATTGCCGCATTTTTCATAGAGAAAAAAACAAAAAATGAAAACTAGTCATTAAAATTCAACACACATGATTAGGAAGATCATTGTGTAATTATGATACATCTTCCTCAGTCACTGAAAAGAATGAATTAAATCATTCATTAATGATATGATTAATTGATTTTACTGGATATCCATGGGCAATAAACTGTATTGTGGAGTGAGAAAAACAACATATCAAGTTGTATACATTATATGATTTTATTTTCATAAATCAATAACAATCTCCCCTCTCCCCACAACAACACACGTAAGTATAAGAGGTTTGACATTTAAGTTCATGAACTCATCTTAACAAAAAGTGCTACCTACCTCCTTGCTGAACATCCCTAAAGTTATCTTTGAAGTCCTCCCCTTGGGAAGCTATGCACCAACACCAGCCCCTAGTCACCCTTCAAAGCAATTTTGGAACTCTTTTTCTGGAATGGCCATCAAAACTGTCATCATACAAATACACAAAAACACACAACAATAAAGAATGCTGCTCTGCAAGACACTGCCTCTGTGGTGACATGAACAAAGCTGTGAGATACTGACATATGAGAGTTACGAATTCTTACTGAGGTGTTGGTATAGTGCTACCAATATAAGAGCATGGTGGCAAGTTTACAAACTTAATTGTCAGCTCTCACGCAACAGCTGATCTCAAACTCCTGAGCTCAAGCAATCCAGCTGCCTTGGCCTCCCAGAGTGCTGCAGGTGTGAGCCACCACCCCCGGGCTGTTGATAGGTGTTTAAGTACAGCTAGAAGATGTTCTGTGGGGTAGACAGCGGAAGCAAAGAGGAAGCCGAGAGTCAACAAAAGGAAAAGCAGCATGCATAAAAAATACACATGCTGACAAAAAGCACTGAGTATGTTATATTTACAATAAGCTGCTTGTGTATACACAGACATGTAAAATGTGAATAAAAGCAGGTATGTCATTACTCTATAAATGTTTTTCTACATTACATTAGTATTATCTGTATACAATAGTCCCTCCTTACCCACAACTCCCTAAGTAGATGCATGAAACCTTGGATAGCACCTACTCAAATGTCATTAATTTGGCATGAGATTACATTGAATCTACACATCAACTTGGCAAGAAGTGAATCTTTTAAACCATGAAAACATATTTTCTATTTATTTAGGTTTTCTTTAATTTCTCTTAGGAATATTTTATAGTTTTCAGTGGGTCATACACATATTTCATTAATTTTGCTTAAATATTTCACTTTTTTTAA
>CAUYON010052336.1:0-22533 GCA_963573935.1 Arctocebus calabarensis
TAAGCCACAGGCACTGGAGCCAAGTGCAAGTGTATTTATGATAAAAGGATTTTTTTCCTTCTGGGTAGATGACCAGTAATGGGATTGCAGGATCAAATGGGAGGTCTATCTTGAATTTTTTAAGAATTTTCCATACTTCCATCCAGGTTAATACAAAGGCTGTAAAGTCTCCAGTTTTTTTAATGGCTGAATAGTATTCCATAGTGTACATATACCATAGCTTGTTAATCCATTCCTGGATTGGTGGGCATTTAGGTTGTTTCCACATTTTGGCGATCGTAAATTGAGCTGCAATAAACAGTCTAGTGCAAATGTCCTTATGATACAAGGATTTTTTCCCTTCTGGGTAGATGCCTAGTAATGGGATTGCAGGATCAAATGGGAGGTCTAGCTTGAGTTCTTTTACTTGGTCTAGGGTGCAAATCTGAGGTCTGAGGAAAAGGGAAATTCTACAAAATGTCTGATAATAAAACTTTAAAATCTACTACCTCCGAGAAACTCCACCCATATAGCTAAGTATGCATGCCTTTCCAAATGTGCTGTTGTCTGCAGGGACTTTCAAGGTTAATAGGCTTCTTTGATTTTGGCTTAATCTTAAAATCATTCTAATGAGGGCCTTACTCTAATAAACTAGTTAGCACCCCAAACTCTGAATGTAATCATTTCCTAATGAGATCATCAACACCCAAGGGACTTAGATCTCAGGCACTTACATTTGAGGGTTTCTCCCTCAGAGTTAGGGAGAAAATTGCCAACTTAAGACCTTGGCACTGAAGGTTTAACAGGTAAAAAAGATCAGATTTGATTGACAGTATACATCCTCAAATGTCTGGAGAAAAGGAAACCAAGATCTTATTTTAAGGTTGATTTTTTAAAGCAATAAAATCCTGCTACAAAATGGTCCAGCATGTGTTTAAGAGAGATGACTGAAGATCAACCAAGTCTTTGCATAGATATATTTCAAAAAATGTGAAAACACAGACAAAATGAAGACATTCTAAATGCATATATAAGAAATTATAAACTAAAAACAGTGTCCCTTAAATGTGATTTAGCAAAGTCAAGTAGAATTTGCATAGCTGTATTTGGAGAATACATTTTCCAAATCTAATTGTTTTTTCCAGGCAAACTTGCTACTATGATATCCATTTTTGTTTTGTTTCCAAACTAGTAATATCTCTAATTTGAAGCAAATCCATTAAATTTGATCATAAGTACAATCATATATTAATGAACAGGATTAATATATGAAAATGTCAAAAGCAGAGGCTATTTCTTCAGAGTACAGATAGAGTACTTTCTCCAATTCCTGTTGAAGGTGAGCATCTAATAAAAATATCAAATTGTAATAGATATGTGAACATTTAAAAATATAAGCAAATTTCAACCTTTATTTAGGAAAAAGAAAAACTACATTTCAACCCTGGGAAATTCAGAAATTTGTTCTGTTTTCAAAATTACATAAAATACAAATCTGGAACTTATCTAGCTATATCATTTCACTTGCATTTTATTCTTTGACAATGCTAAAAAAATTATTTCCATAGAAAACATACATGTTTAAACAATAATGATTTTCATCATATCACCCATTCCCCTTTACCCTCATGAAGAGTAAAGTGGAATAAATAAATTATAATTATCAGACGAGTCGATGAACATCAAAATATTTCTCCACACCACATATATTCATCCACCACACTGACTGTGCAGTTAGTTACATAATTCTGGATATATTCATTATAATAGTTTTAGTTTTTTGGTTTTGGGGGAGTTTTTTGCAGTTTTTGGCTGGGGCTGGGTTTGAATCACCACCTCTGGTATATGGGGCCGGCGCCCTACTCCTTGAGCCACAGGCGCCACCTACTAGTTTTAGTTATAAGCAATAAAAACAACTGAAATAACTTATAACTTTATCAAAAAGTAATGCAATGGTTCATGTAACTGAAAGTCCTGCCTTCGGACTCAGGAGGAATTGGTACTAAATTGTTATAATTAGGAATTGCTCATTTTCCTTCTCTCCTTCAGGCAGCCTCTCCCCACTTTAGGAGCAGATATGGCTAGCAAAAGCTCCAGGTTAACAACCGCAGGAGAAACACAGTGCTTCTTTCCCAATAATTCCAGCAAGAATCCCAGGATTAATCTCATTGGCCTAGTTTGGATACTATATTTATATCCAAACCAATCACTGTTGCCAGGTGTATGACATGCCCTATGACTTGGGGAGGTAATGGCAGTTCCACATCAACTACATGTTCCAAATGTGAAAGAAGAGTTGTTCTACCAAAGAAAATCAGAACAAATGTACAGGGAACATAGCAAACAACATAATTCATTAGAGTTTCTTTCTCCAGTAATTTCTACAGTGAGGTAACTTAGATCCATTCCCTCACTTCAGAGATAGCTACTGCAAATTCTAATTCTATTCTCCCCTTTCTAGAATACTTACAAAGATTTATAGGGACCTATCTTCAGTTACCATCTGTAGAAATTTCTATTGATGAGTCCTCAAGTAAGACAAAACTAATTAGAGGCCAGCTATAAACGTGTTTCTCTATGAGGTCAAGTAAACCAACACCTTTAATTTGAAAGAAGATCCTGTATGATTTAATTCATTTATCTTAATTTTATTTGAAATATTTCTATGTTTTTAAATGCATATGCCACAAAAGGACAACACATTAAACTATTAATGGCCATTAATATCTTAGGTTGAATGTGGTCATACATACTTCCCTGAAAAAAGGACTTTATAGGAGAGATAAGAAAAAAATATATTAAAAAAAGCCTGGAGACAATGGAAAGCAATTAATGGAAGGAATGGTTGAGGCACCGGGAATAATATTCATTGTCAAATTTATCCATGAATTCATTTTTTGCATATGTTTAGAGCACTGGCTATGACAAAACTACTGTGCTAGAGAAAATACAAAGAAACATGGCATAGCCCCTACTCCTCCCAAATCATAATTAGTGAGAGAAAAAGAACATGAAAAGTGACAGTGAGAATGACATGGTAATTCCTTCTTTTTGTTTCCCTCCATCATAAGCTCCAGATTTTGTTCTGGAACTCATAATAAATAACACATTATTTTAAATGTTTAATTTAACTCATATGCAAATTCAGAAAACTACTGCTTGCCTAACTACCAGGGTATACATGCAAATAATAAAAGCAAAAGGCATATATAAGAGAAGCCAAATGCCAAAAAGGCAATGCAATTTGGTAAATTATTTTAAAAAATGGGAGCATGAAGATTTTCAGAATTTTTAATTAATTCACTTAGTAATTATATACTAAGTATTTATTGAATAGTAGGCATGATATATGATCATGTAAATTATTTAAGATGAATTAGGCTTAATAATTGTGTGTGTTAGAAAAGCACAAAACTTTTAATTAGAAACTAATACAAAGGACAATTCATAAAAACTACTAAAAATACAAATTGTGATGAGTACAAAAAGAGTGATACAAATGAGATCGTAGAAGACTACAGAAGATAGATAGGCCTTCAAAGATGGTTAAAATTCCTATATGTTTCTTAGAGGTATTCTGAGTACAATAAATGGTGTAAAATATATCAGGAAAATATAAACAGTCAATTCAAAAGTATCTAGAAAATTTTGGATGAAGATACATACAAACCATTGTTTTTAATATCCTATGTTTTGTATTATTGTATCATTTACAATTAGAAGAATTTGAAAGCTAAATAATTATTTGTTATGTAGAATACTTTTGAAGTCATTATAGCCATAACGTATAAAGAATGGAATTCTTCACATACTGTCTGTATTGGGTATTACATGCCAAAGATACGATGAGATACATGTTCTTAGCAAATTAGTAGTAAAATATGAATTAAGCTTCCCACATACAATAGGAAATATGTTTTAATGGTTAAGAAGCTAGACGTGTAAATTACCTGTTTAACTGGGCAGACAAAAACAATTATCTCCTCACAAGAAAAGTAACTAGGCCTCCACAAAGACCTTTCTTCCCTTGTGGCCAGCAGATAAAATATATACCATTTTTTAAGTGAAATAAGTGAGACACAGAAAGATAAATACTGGATGTTCTCACACAGAGAAGCTTTAAAAAGTTGATTTCATGGAAGTGAGAATAGAATAGAAGTTACTAGATGCTAGGAAGAGTAAGGGGAAAGAAGAGCAGATTTGTTAAAGAATATAAATTAAAACTAAATAGAAGAAATAAGTTCTAGTGTTCTACAGTACTATACAGTGACTATAGTTAATAATTTACTATATATTTCTTAAATAACTAGAAGAGAGGATAATTTTAAATGTTCCCAACACAAAGAAAAGATAAATGTTTGAGGTGATAGGTATGCTAATTAGCCTGATTTGATCATTACACATTGTATACATGTATTAAAATATCACTCTGTACCACATAAATATGTACCATTATGTGTCAATTAAAAATAACATGCACAAAGAACATCGTGGTCTACACAGGCAGAATAAATGGTCAGTCATGAAGGATAGCAGAAAAACCTCTAAACCATCTAAATGGTATGTCATTGAGCATAATAAGAATAAAGGGAATCTAGGAAAAAATGCCTCCTGAGTATATCAACTCCTGGTTTAAAAAAGGAAAGGCATGAGAGGCCAGGAGCCATGGCTCACGCTTGTAATCCTAACACTCTCAGAAGCCAAAGTGGGTGGATTGCTTGAGCTCAGGAGCTCGAGGCCAGCCTGAGCAAAAGCGAGACTCTGTCTCTAGAAACAGCAAGGCACTATGGCAGGCGCCTGTAGTCCCAGCTGCTTGGGAAACTGAGGCAAGAGGATAACTTCAGCCCAAGAGTGTGAGGTTGCTATGAGCTATGATGTCACAGCACTCTGTCAAGATGGACAAAAATGAGACTCTGTCTCAAGAAAAAGACACTCATAGCTCAGTGGGTAGGGCACAGGCCACATACACGGAGGCTGGTGGGTTCAAGCCCAGCCTGGGCTAGCTAAAACAACAATGACAGCTGCAGCAACAACAAAAATAAATAGCCAGGCATTGTGTCAAGCTCCTGTAGTCCCAGCAACTTGGGAGTCTGAGGTTAAGAGAGTCACTTAAGCCCAAGAGTTTGAGGTTGCTGTGAGCTATGATGCCAAAGCACTCTATCTAGGGCAACAGCTTGAGACTCTTAAAAAAAAAAAAAAAAGGTAAAGGTATGAGGAACACTAGTGGGATTTGATTTTAAATTTTAGCACATGTGACTTCACAAGGGATTTGTCCCAATATGTATTATAGCTCTTTAAAGGACACACACTTACTCTGCTATCCTACCTCTCCCTGTACAATGAACATGATCACAAAGCTTACCCCATGAGGCATTAGCACCACAGAAGGTTAATAATGTAAGATTGTAGATAATCTGGCTATTACAGGTCCTGTGATCAGCTTGAAAACTCCACCTTCACATTTAGACCCCCATGCAGACTAGTAATGCACAATCAAACTTTAATAGAAAGAAAATGCTAGTTTAGAAAAAGACTTTCGCCAAGTTTCCTGTGGAATGAAACTTTTCATACATACATACATCATGTTTCTAGTATTATTCTTTAGCAAAGGAAGTATACAACAACAGATACTCACAGAATTTTTCAAGACTTCTCTAGTCTCACTGATACAATGAAAATTATTTATTCTGAACCCCAGGAATATTTCTAAGAATGACATTTTAGAGGATTCCACTTCCTTACAAAATACCAGATTTGGAAAGCTGAATGCTACTTGGTAATTCTTAGACAAAAAATCACAAATAATTTGTACTAGCTAAAGAAGTCCAAAATTCTGTCAGAAATTTCTTTAATTTAAAAGATTCTTTAGCTGCCATAGATGGTGGCCTCTTTGATGCATCTGGGCAAAGTAAGTATTAAACCTTCTGGAAAGGATTCATGATTCTAGATGTCATTAAGAAAACTCCTGATTCACAGGAAATGGTCAAATGTAAACATTATCAGAAATTTGGAAGAATTTGATTTCCACTCTCATGGATGAGCTTGTCAAGACTTCAGTGACAAGATTTGAGATGATTGACTCCAATTTTGAAAGCAATTGTACTGTGGGCATCAAACAACACTTCATGCTGCAATGAATGGTTCATGAAAGGAAGAATCAATCAATTCAGTGACTTCATAGTTGCCTTATTTTATGAAACTGAGGTTGTCAATAGCCCATTTAGACCTGGTGGTACTTATTTGTATTCTCTGTACTTGTTAGGGTAAGAACTAAATAAACAATTTTTAATTATGAAAAAAAAATTCTTCATTTTAATAGGTTACCAATTAATCCTAAAATTTGGATTTCAAGTGTCCACAGCACTACAACATCCCTAGCAGCATCTTTCAAGACCTTTATACTCTTCTCTTGTTGACACTTGTCCTGCTCTTCCACTTATCCACTCAATTATTCATTCAATAAGTATTTATTGTGTGCCTACTATCTGCCCAGCTCTATAAGTGACAAGAAACAGGAGGTATTCTTCCCCACTTTGGAAGCTATGGAATCTTAAAACAAAATATCACAATAGTGTCCCATAAAGCCACTGCCACATACTTTAAATTTGAGCTAGTAACTGGATGGGCAGAGTAAAGACACAGAAACAGAGAAACGATAGGAAAATTACCTTCTACTTTTCACGCTAAACCAGAATGAAGAATTAGAACCCTTCCTACTGGACACATTCACCTACTCTAAAGCCACACTTGTTTGCAAAGTTGAAGTATTGTCCTGCTTGAAGAGAGGCAGTGAGTTGTTTTTGGTGAGAAGGAACTAAGCAATAACAGACAGATCTGGAAAATCCAAATGTGCTTTTAAAAAATATGTACATTGCCACTTTGAGGCTAGCCATAACTATCTAATTAACAAAAAAGCTAATGGCAAAATATTTACTTTGGGTTCCATCCAGACTATAACTGCAGCGAATCCTAACCATCCATATTCCTGGCCCATCTCATGAATGGATGGCATATTGTATTTCTATCTCAAAGGCCTGGACACTAGGCTAAAATGTGACTAATTTAGCAAAAAATCAAAACTGATATTAGGATAATAAAAAGGTCAAAAAGATCTTTGGCAAGGTAGGCATTTACAGCCCCCTAGCCAGTATAGGATTCTGCCTGACAGATGATGCTAGAGTCTTCTGGATTTAACAGGATCCTTTTCTCCAAGAGAACCAACATCTATACTAAAAATAGAAACGGAATAGGATTAAGAAGCACTATGCAGGCTCGGCGCCCATAGCTCAGTGAGTAGGGCGCCAGCCACATACACCGAAGCTGGCGGGTTCAAGCCCAGCCAGGGCCTGCTAAACAACAATAACAACTGCAACAACAAAAACAAAATAGCCGGGCGTCGTGGTGGGTGCCTGTAGTACCATCTACTCAGGAGGCTGAGGCAAGAGAATCGCCCAAGAGTTTGAGGTGGCTGTGAGCTGTGATGCCACCGCACTCTACTTGACTCTGTCTCAAAAACAAACAATCAAAAAAAGAACCACTATGCAGTAAAGGGAAGAAAAAAAGAAAGGATTCTACTACAAACTTCCAATACCTTAGTTTGTGGGGGGAAATCAGTTTTAGAAAAGGTTCCTATTTCTCATATTTAAATATATCTCTTAGACCAGGCGCAATGGCTCACACCTGTAATCCTAGCACTCTGGGAGGCCAAGGCAGGTGGATTGCCTGAGGTCACAGGTTAGAGACCAGCCTGAACCAGTGCAAGACCCTGTCTCTAAAAATAGCCAGGCGAGCACCTATAGTCTCAGCTACTTGGGAGGCTGAGACAAGAGAATCGCCTGAGCCCGAAAGTTTGAGGTTGTTGTGAGCTGTAACGCTATGGCACTCTACCAGGGGCAACAAAGTGAGACTCTGTCTCAAAATATATATATATATATATATATATGTATATATAGCTCTTATTTTTAAAAAATTAAATGCCCCAACTACTTTATAAAAGAAATGTAAACATATCCATGGAACACAATCCCCTAAACTTTATGCATATGCAAAGAAATTGCTAACAATTCAAATTTTTGTTTTTAATATTTTCATATGAAAGGATCCCCACTTTTAACTCTCTTGGTTTATAAAATTTTAAAGTACTTTGTTTATTATAAATTAATTCTCTTAGTTTATTCTATAATCAGCACCCTCCTACTAGGTAAGTTATTTTGAAGTTTTTTAAACAAACTCTTAATATTAATTCTTGATGCTACTGCTTTTAAAATTATGGTGAAATTATGAAAAAATACATTTCCTGGACTACTCATTTAGATGGTCCTTGCACATCAGTCTAGGTTCATGAAAGCTAGAGTCCTTCACTTGTATATTATAGTCACAGACATCTAAAAATGTATTTTGCCCTGGGCTTATACTACCACATCCTGGTAAAGCTATTGAAATTGATGTATACAATGTAGGAATTATACCAACGATAACAGAGACTGAAGGAGAAAGTACTTTTCTACCTTGTTCATATCAAAATAAATAATTTTAAACAAGTGATTTGGAAATCATCATTAGTTCATTTTCTTCTGCTTTCTAACACTGGAAGAAGCAAAAATAGCCTTGGATTCAAATGCACTGCAAGAGATTGGAGAATTTAAGATCAAGAATTTTTATCTTGAGAAGATGGGACTGCTATTCAAGCAATAGTAGTACCTCAGGTAACCTTCAACTTAAAACAATACCCTGGCTCTTTCTACTGTCAAGGCAAAGTATAATAATTAGCCTTAGAAAAAGTACATTGAGAAAAAGAGAAATGAGAAGAAGTGACAATTGTCTAGCCTGAGGCAGATTTAAATCTGGCAGACTTCCCCACATAATCCTAATAGCATTCAAGGGATCAGATATCCTTAGCTTTCTCATCTATTACTGTGGAATTAAAACAAAACAAAACAAAAAAACAGTGGTAGACAAAAGACGAGGAAAAGCAGGAGGTGAGGGGAGAAACAAAGGGAGGGAAGGAATATGGATACCAGGCTTGGAACAGTTAAGTGCATGGGCACCTTCAACTAATACGGAAAGTTAAACAGAAATTTTTTACAAGCTGGCACCCACTCACATAATGAGATGCATTGTCAGTCCTCACTAAGTGAAATATTTGTGTTGCCATGCAGCTAAACAAATGCCTTTTTTCACTTTCACTTAAGACAGCCTCCTACCCCTATTTCTCTAAACAGTACAGGCAGGTCTAGCAGGATAACATGTGTAGTCTGGGCAGCATATTTCCTGCAGCCCCACAAAAAGAGTATTTATATTAACATTCCAGGTTCCTTGGGAATTATAGAAATTCCATGCATTAAAACTAATGTAAAATTTCTGCTATTTTAATATCTTCACTTATCAATCATTGCAACTTGGCACAGAATGAAATAATACAGTAGCATTAAAGTCACTAAATATTCAAGACTGTAGCAACATTTTTTTCACATCATTTGCACATTACTATTCATAATGCAACAGTGATCTCCTATATAAAATATGATGAATTCACAAGTATGATTATCAAATTTATGGTGTGTGCTCACTACACCACACATTATGGTTTCGTAGCTTGTTTGCCCTAAAGTAACAAAGATTTGCATAGAGTTTAAATGAGTATGGTCTATACAAACTATAGTTAAAATATTATTACAGTTATATGCTTTTCCATATAAACCAGTAAAAAAAATCATATTTCTTTCTTCTTTAGGGCAATATTTTATTACAATTAAATGAAAAGCTTAGCTCTGCTATTTCTCTGAAAACAAAATCCAGACCAAAAGAGATATAGTTCAAGAATTAGACTTGAAAACCAGTGAAAATGTTTAAAAGTAAAAATTAAAAACTCAAAGCCTAAATATCTTGTTTTATCTCAAAATAAGGGCATTGTTACTCTTAAAAAAAGAGAATAAGGGAGAAAACCCTACCAAGTACCTGATATCTAGAGAAAAATAAAAGGTATTACTGGATTTTTCTTATCCTTAAACTCTATTTGGGACAACTTGGTACTTTAAACCTCATTTCCAGAACTCCTCCCATACTTATCAGCACTATGATGATAGCTGATCTTCTGCTACTTAACATAGGGGTCCCTGTACCTTGTAAGCAGTTTTCCACAGAATTCAAAGTCAGAGAGTATTCCAAAGAGCTCTTCTCTTTGAATTTAAGAAACATTCCTATACAAGAGAAAGAGAATATGACAGAATGGATCTTTTAAAAAGAAACATTCCTACATAAGGGGGAAAAAAGTGATAGATCTTTAAAATTTTTCGGAGATTTCTCAAGGTGAATCAAACTCAAAAGTAATTCTACAATTCTATCTTATTTTTAATTAGAAAATAAAGTCTATCTTTTGAATAAGGTAGAACTAATTGACAGTTGTCACAAAGGCAATTGTTCTCTTTTACTCTGACCTTTTTTAAGCTCTTGCTCTGGTGAAAAGTTAAATCACGCTTGAAATAAAACAAATAAGACAAAAGAAAAAAAAGGTCTCCAGAGTGAATATAAATTAAGAGAAAGGTCAAAAAAAAAAAGGACTAAGACTGATGTGTTACAATTATTAAGTTTTTTTTTTTAAAGAAGGTACATTTTTTCTTCTTGTCTAAGTCAGGATTGCAGTTGCTTTCCCTGAGGATTTGAAGAAAATTTTGTAAACCCTTCCAACTTGAGACAACAGCAGCTGACTACGTTTCCAAAGGAAAGTCTAAAACAAGTGAAAATGTGTATTCCTTTCCATTCTCATAAAATTTCAACATTGAAGCTGACATTTAAAGATGACTGGTTTCTGTGGCAAAGGGGTACATTCAGTACCGCTCCCCAGAAACATTCAAGTCTGTCTCAGCAGAACACAGTTCTAATATTTATCTCCTCTAAGGAAAAACATCTAGAAGAAGAGGATTCAGGATTGTGACTCTAGAAGATTTTCATGACAATTTTTTTTTAAAAATTTATTTATCTTCAATGTTAAGACTTCCTGTATTCAGATAACTAAATTGGGTAAAAAATTAATTTAATTTTTGTATTGCACTTTTTAATCTCTCCATAATAAGAAAAAAGTCCATTGCATATTAAGGTGTCATTAATCCCTGGGTCCATCACTGCTTAGAATACAGCATTATTCTGTTTATCCAGGACCTACATGAGAGTTATTTATCAAAGGTATCCGTAAGTGGGAGAAACAAAATAAACCAAGGACACTATGTCTTTCAAACTCACTTGCACTTAGTAGATTCTAGGCCTCTAAAGGCAAACATTTAACCAAGACTTCTCACACAAGCAAGTAGTAGAAGAGGGCTACGGTTGGTCTTATTCAGTAACAATGAGAATATTTTAGTACAATGTGAGGGAAAAACTGGCAAAATTGATACAAACCCATTGAACCATGCCTCCTTTTTGCTCTGCAGAACTCAAACTCAAGTCTAACAAGTGTATTATCGATGTTCTTGAGCAAATATGAAGACAATTGTATATATTCAGTTTCAAGTACACCAAAATAAAATACTTAGAGGAAATCAGCACATCATTGTTAAGCAAGATAGCATATCTGAACTCTCTAAAGATTTAAGACAAACACAATGACCACATATTAATATTCTGGTCTCATCAATGGGAAAAAAGGAAATGGAAGTATTTTTACAGTATTTCTAATAATTTATCCTTGATTTGAGCTATAACTTAATATTATTAACTAAGTCCAATTTTGATGCATAAGAATATAAAATGTACAAACAAAAGATAGCTATTAATATTCTAGACTTTTCTATTTAATTCCCCAAAGAGGTACAATTATTGCCATATGAATAAAGTTGAAGTCATTTGGTGAAGTCATTTCCGTTCCTGTATGAGAACCTTCAGAAAGCCCATTATCACAACTAAACATGTCGAGAAATAGCCACAGTAATGATGAAGAGAACCCAATAGTACAAGAGAAAACAAGTTGCACTGAAGTTTTGACTTTGAATCAGGAAAATAAGACTGTTCTTGTCCCTTTTTGGAAAAAGAATTATTTTCAGTTATCTTATGTCACTTATTTTTTTTTTCTGAGACAGTGTCTCACCCTACCGCCCTTGCTAGAGTGCTGTGGTGTCACAACTCACAGCAACTTCAAACTCTTGGGCTCAAGTGATTCTCTTGCCTCAGCCTCCCAAGTAGCTGGGACTACAGGCGCCCACCACAACACTCGGCTATTTTTTGTTGCAGTTTGGCCAGGGCTGGGTTCAAACACGCCACCCTCGGTAGATGGGGCCAGCGCCCTACCCACTGAGCCACAGTCACATTTTAACAACAACAACAAAAGCTGTGAATGAAGAAACTTTATAAAGGCACTGTTAAGTAGTGGAGTGAACTGTAGGAATTAGAGCCAGTTTAGACAGTGCCCAACTTTCCAACCATCTGCATCAAATATGCTTCATTAAAACAGAACCATATGGAAAATAAGCTAGCAATTAACACAGCTTCTGCACATGCCTTTAATACAGTAGATTTCAAACTTCTAGTGAAATTGACTAAACTATTTCCATGTCGGTGCTCTGTAGGACTTGGCAGAAGTCCCTAGACTTGCCTTACCCACATCATGTCATTTCAAGATATTGTAGGGGTTACTAAAATAAACACATATGAAAAAAATCAAGTATTTTATCACTTCCCTTGTATTTGTATCAGTATTAAAACAAACCTAGTACACTGAAATAATCAACCTTTCAGATGATAACTAATTTACATGATAACAAAGAAATACATTTACTTTTATATCAGTCACATTGATAGTCTTTATATTTGATAATTTATGTCTCTCAACATTGAACATAAGCTGTTATAATTAGCTTTTACTAACATGCAGGACTATCTTAGACCTCAGGAACTTTAATAAAATGATGTGTGCAAAGGACTAACATAAAATAGTTTCATTACTGTCACCATCAACAAACATCAAACTACAGATAATCATGTCAGGTACTAGTGAAACGAAGAAAAAGGCATAGCTCTGGTTCTCAGTGACCTTACAATCTAGCTGGAGAGATCAAATACATGTGAAATGATAAGGGTGTGGATGAGAATACTGAGAATAAAAATGTCTTTTAGAAGGAGTAATTTCTTCCTCCCTTCACCTCTATCCGGGATGGTTGTGTACCGTTACTTAGTTTATTCACTACACAAGGGTGCTCAGCTGAAGCAGCAAGTAGGCTGCAAATCTAGCCAGCATTCTGGTCACTAAGTCATGCACCTTGGCATAGGGCTGCAATCATCTACGAAAATGGCACCTACAAGGAAAGGTTTTGCCAACTCACAAAGCCATGCTCCCAACAGAAGTTACCTCTACTCAAAAAAGACTTTTTTCCTACTTTATATATTCAGAGTATGTATCCTTTTCTGCTGCTACCACTCTAGTCCAAGCCTTCATCGTCTCTCATGTAAACACTTTTGTATTGGTCTCTTAATTGGTGTTCCTGCTTTTCTACAGCCACTTCTTCTCACAGCAAATGATTCTTTTAAAAATGTAAATTACATAATCTTGCTTCTTTCTTAAATTCTCAAATAGCTTCCCATGTCACATACAGCAAGAGTCTGCATCATGGTTTTCAGGACACTACTTAATCTTGCCACCAGCAGTCTCTCTAACATTATACCCACCTTCCCTTTTACTTGCTCAGCTGGCTCTAATCACAGTTATGGCACAAACTTTTCTTTGAATAGTCAAGCATCTCCCACCTAAATGGCACAACTTTGCCTGAAAGCTCTTCCCCCAATAATTTGCATGGCTTGCTCCGTCACTTCATTCAGGTTTCTGATCAAATGTTTCCATGGACCACTCTACACAAAATAGTACCCCCATTACTTTCAGTATATCCTTATTGAATAAATGGATGAAAATGCAAATGACTAGAAAATAAGATCCTTGAGAGCAGTTATTTTATCTATTTTGTTTCACTTACATGTTCCCAGCACCTAGGATAGTGCTTTACATGTAATGAACGTTGAATAAACATTTCATGAACCAATGAATGACCTCTGTAGTGATACATAATGAAAGAAGATTCAACACATTTCTAAAGTTTCAACTCTGGATGACTAAAAGTGGAGATGTCACCTTAGGAAAAAAGATGGACCATTTCTTCCTCTGAGACAAAAGGGAAAAGATAAAGAGTTCAAAACGGTAAAAGATCATGAGGTAATGTGAGGTGAAAAAACAGAAAGATCAAGGACTGAATTCCCAGGAGTGAGATACACAAAGTTCCATTTCAGAGAGAAACATCTATAGATAAGGTAGGCATAGAGTTACACATCAAAATACCAACTTAGAACCAAGAAGTCAGAAGTTATTCTGTACGTCCCACAGGTCATATTGCCCTGAGGACAATTATATGAGCATACCTAATGAGAAAAATGTTTAAAGAAGGGGGCCTGATGAATGGAAGAATTAAACAAGAAAGAAAAATTGTAAGGACATACAGACTTTGCCCTTCTTCCCAGGAAACAAATTGGTTAAGTCAAAACAATGAGCAGCTGTGGGATAGCAAAGCAAAAAAATTTCCAGAGCCCAGTCCTAGTGAAAGCTATTGTGGAAGTTAGCCACCAAGCTTCAGAATCAGAGCCTTCGTTTCCTCTTCTCTTATTAGCCATTCAGGTTTATAGCTAAACCCTTAATTATCTTGAATCATTCATTCTTTCTGAGTTCCATTTTCCCCTCAGCAATGATTTTTTCTTCATCCCTCTTAGATTGCACTGGCCTGAAGCTTTGGCCCATTATCAAAACCTTCTGTAAGAAACAGTATAACTGCTTCAATTTGCATCTGTGTATGCAAAATGTGGTTAAGAACATGGACTTTGGAGTCAGAAACACCTAGATTCCCATTCATTCTCTGATTTATTCATTCAGCAAATATTTACTGAGCATCTACTATGTGTATATGCTAAAGCACTATTTCAGTTGCTGAAGACACAGCTACAACATAAGGTTCCCCCCCATCCCCTCATTGAACTTACACTCTAGTGAGGGTGGAAAGTAGTTATAATAAACAAGCTCTGCTATTTCTTAGTAAGCTGACCCTGGGCAAGTGACTTCACTTATGTTTGCTTCAATTTCCTCAACTATAGAATAGAAACAATAAGAACTACCTCAGATTATCTTAATAAATAAATTAAATGCATGAAATAATTAGCATATAAATGTTAGCCTCTCTAAACTTTAGTCTGAAACACAACATGAACCCTTCCACCACAGAATTTTTGCATATGCTCTCTCCTTTGCCTGAAATATCCTTCTTACCCCCAGCCCTTTTTCTTTATTATTGCCTATTCTCCTTTCAGACCTCAGCTCAATCATTACTGCTTCAGGGAAGACTTAACCATGTCAATTCTCATTATATTTGTTCAGAATGATGGGTACAACCAGTGTTTATTTAGTTGTTCATTCATTTTTTTCATTCACTCATCCAAGACCCCATCATCTTTTACCTGCATTGCTATAAAACCCTTCTGTTATAGTCTTAATGTTTGTATTCCCAAGATTCCTATGTTGAAATTCTGATTCCCAAGGTGATTGTATTAGGAAATAGGGTCTTTAGCAGGTGAGTAGATCACGGGGGAAGAAACTTCATGAATGAGATTAGTGCTCTTATTAAAAGAAGACTCAAGAGAGACCCTTTTCCCCTTTCACTCTAGTGAGGTTACAGTGACAAGTTAGAGAGAGAGGCTATCAGGAAGCACCCCTCACTAGTGCCTTGATTCTGGACTTCCTGGCCTCCAGAACTCTGAGAAATAAATTTTTATTTTTTATTATCCACCCAGTCTTTGCCATTCTGTTACATAACCTGAAAAGACTAAGACACCTCCTAACTAGCCTCCTTGATATAATATATACTCAACACAGCAATCAAAACAAAACTTTTAAAGTGGAAGTAAGATCACGTTACTTTTATGCTAAGAACTCCTGTCACTTTTCTACTGAGAACATGTCTTCCCTTAGGTTTCCAGTTTTCCTCAAGGTAAAAGTTTCCCATCTTCTTCCAGGTGAAAGCCAAAGTCCTTACCAATAGCTTAAACCATGCCTGTCCTCACCAATCACATCATACAGCTACAGTGGCCTCCTCAAACGTATCAATTTCGGTCCTCTATGTCAGCACACTGGTCCCCTCTCTAGACTGGTCTACTGCCAAATATCTGAATAATTTTTCCTTCACTTCTGTCTGTTTTCAACTTAAATATCACCTTCTCTATAAGGCTTTATTTTTGTTTGTTTGTTTGTTTGTTTGTTTGTTTGTTTTGAGATGGAGTCTCACACTATCTCCCAGGCTGGAGTACAGTGGTACAATTATAGTTCACTACAGCCTCAAACTCCTGAGCTCAAGGGATCCTCCTGGCTCAGCCTCCCAAGTATAGAACTATAGGTATGCACTACCACATCTAAGTAATTTTTTAATTTTTTTTTTTGGTATAGACAGGGTTTCACTGTGTTGCCTAGGCTGTTCTTGAACTCCTGGCCTCAAGCAATCCTCCCACCTCAGCCTTCCAAAGTGCTGGGATTACAGGCATGAATCACCATGGTTGGCCACCTTTTTGCATTTTGTACATAAAATACCAAACTCCCCATCTCAGCACTCCCTACCTATTTTATCCTGCTTAATGTTTCTTCATAGCACTCAATTTCTTCTTACATACTGTATTTTACTTGCCTATGTGTTATTTTTTAAGATCTCCTCCACCACTACTACTACAATATGAATATAATGAAAGCAAGGATTTTGTTTTATTCTTTAATATATCTTCATTGTCCCAAATAGTACCTGACACATAGTTGACCATGATAATGTCCACAAAACAAGCCAGATAAATTTCCAAAATAAAATATTTCTATAGCTGACCTAATTTTAATTTAATATTTTAACTACAGTTAATAATATACTAATTAAGAAAGAAAATTCTAATATTCAAATATATAAACTGGATGAGGAAAAGAAAATTCAAGGAAGAACAAAATGGAAGAAGAGATTATAAAATAAAAAAGAATGTACTTTTAAAAACTATGAAGCTTATTAATGTTAATTGTTATTGGTAGCTGGAATTTACTTAAACTTTTATTGTTAAACTCAGATTTCATATGAAGTATTCATCATAGACAATTTTCCCAATTTCTAATATTCTTTTGAATTACATAAGACATTATAATCTTGACATTTTACTGTTATTGCTAACCAATAGAGGAATGTGGTCAGGGACTAACCCCACTGAAAGGGTTTTAGGTTTTTATTGGCACATCTGTTCAAGGCAAACAGCAGAACATGTGAAAACAAATGGATGATGGAGCCAGCCCCTAACCTCCCCATTAGTTAGTGACCTAAACATACAGTTCCATGCAAATAGACATTACCAAGCTTTTCCTGCACTGTGGTAATCATTAAATTCTCTCTAGCAGATAAGATGTGAGATAAGCAAGAGGAGGTAAAAGAAAATCATATTATATTTAGAAACAAAGAAATAGTACTGTTTAAGGATTTTTCCCTAAAAGTCCCCTGAGCAAGCCAAGGAGACTTAATCACCAAGTCCTATAAATTATACTTTATATCAACTGTCATTCATTTCATGTAGTGTCAGGTCACCTCTTTCACTTCCCATCCCTCCACTCCTACTAACTAAAAAATATAGTTAGCTTGACAGATGGAGATGAATAGGAATACTATATTTAATTAGCACCACTTCATTGAAGGCAAATAACTAAGCCCCACCTAGTGAAGTAAGAATAATAAAACATATCAGCACCATTTTAAAAACTCTTTAAGATAGTTCAGAACTCCCAGTTTTTTGTTTTTTGTTTTTTTTTTATTTCAGGATATTACACGTGTACAAACATTTTGGTTGTATAAATTGCTGTTTTTTTTACAGTGTGAGTCAAAGTTAATAAGAGTCTCTATCAGAGGGTATTTGGGGGGACCTCACCTAATGTGCATGATGCAGTGGGACATTGCAAAACTATTAAGAAACAAAAAGAGTCTGTATCACTCAGATAGAATGCATCATATTTGTTAGGCATAAATTTACCCATCCTCATCTTCCCCCCTCCTACCTGTTTGATTTCCAATGAGTGTTATTTCCATATGTGCACATTAAGTGTTTATTGATTAATCCCTATTAATAGTGAGTACACGTGGTGTTTATTTTTCCATTCTTATGATACTTCATTTAGAAGGATGGTCTCAGGTTCCATCAATACATGAGTGGGTTTTAAAAATGTGGTATACACAATAGAGAATCCCAGTTTTTAAGTCAAAGGCACATGCAAGTTAATTAAAGTCAAAAGTAGAATGGTAGGCCTGTCTCTAAGTCAAAGGATCTAAAAGCAATTTTTATAAAAAAAAAAAAATACTGAAATAATGCATTGCACAAATTAGGTGTTCAAATGCTGTTACTCTTAAGAGTTTAAATTTTAAAACAACCGAATTGAAAAGGTTAGTTTTCAATATCAGAATTATTATTATTATTATTATTTTATTATTTTATTATTGGGGATTCATTGAGGGTACAAGAAACTGGGTTACACTGATTGCACTTGTTAGGTAAAGTCCCTCTTACAATCGTGTTTTGCCCCCAAAAGGTGTAGCACACACCAAGATCCCACCCCCCTCACTCCTTCCCTCTCTCTGCTCTTCCTTTCCTCACCCCTCCCTCACAATATCAGAATTATTTTAGATGTATTCAGTGGTACAAACTACCTTAAACAGAAATACAATTTTACATTTGTATTAGTTTTTAAGACAGATTTTTACCAAATTATTTTCCTAGGTCAGGCCTCAATCTTTGCAGTGATTAGAATCATTTTTGGAATTTTCTTAAATGAAGAATCCTGGGTATTTACATATTCTGATTCCAAAGGATGAGTTGGGACATCAAGAATCTGCATTTTTTTTTTTTTTTTTTTTGAGACAGAGCCTCAAGCTGTCACCCTGGATAGAATGCAATGGCATCAGAGCTCACAGTAACCTCTAGCTCCTGGGCTTAAGCAATTCTCTTAACTCAGCCTCCCACGTAGCTGGGACTACAGGCACCCACCACAATGCCTGGCTATTTTTTGGTTGTAGTTGTCATTGTTGTCTGGCAGGTCCAGGCTGGATTTGAACCCGCCAGCTCTGGTGTATGTGGCTGGTGCCTTAGCCACTTGAGCTACAGATGCCGAGCCAAGAATCCGCATTTTTTAACAAGCAGTCAAACACTGTTAGTTAACAATGGTGCTGGCTAAACGCCCATAGCACAGTGGTTATAGCGCCAGCCATATACACCAAGGCTGGCAGGTTCGAACCCAGCCTGGGCCAGCTGAAACAATGATAACTGCAACCAAAAATAGCCAGGCGTTGTGGCAGGCACCAGTAGTCCCAGCTACTTGGGAGGCTGAGGCAAAAGAATTGCTTAAGCCCAAGAGTTGGAAATTGCTGTGAGCTGTGATGCCATGGCACTCTGAGAGCAACATAATGAGACTCTGTCTCCCCCCCAAAAAACTACAGGTCTCAAATTAGACTTAGAGAAATGCTGACCTAGATAGAAAGCCCAAGTAGCCATATTCTATCAGTTCTTAACAAATCACTATTCTCCCATGAGTTCTAGATCCCAGTATATTTCATTTTATATCCATTATTCAAATATTAAAGCTATTTGTTCAATAGGCATCCTGTGAGGGCCTATATAGCCAGCAAACTTCTATTATTATAAGGCATACATTAGCCTACATGATTTTTGTTTCTGTATTAAAAAACAACACATCAAAACCTTTACAAAAATCATGCCCTATAGAAACCTTGAGCCAGGTTGAACTGCCAAAGCTATACTAATCAAAACCTAACAGTATTAATTTCACTTGAAATGACAGAGAGGTGATACTTTTGCCCATTTCCATCCTGAAAATGTTAACAACAGCAAATGGTTTTTTTAATTAACAAAAACACATTCATTTTTTCTTTCTCCATTCTCTTCATAGTTTTGAAGTAAAAAGCCCTTCAATAGATTTTGAAAATTAGAGCAAAAATGCTTATATTAATTGAAATATAAAATTAAAGTTCAATAACAAACATAATTGTGAATGTGCAACACTCTGTACAAAAAGGTTTTGGTTTGCAGATGAACTCTAGAACTTGTGGTCTATTGAAGGATATTATTAGATCAGCTAGATTTGGAACATGACCTATAAAAACGCAATCAACTTTCAATATCGACAATGGATCATCCACTTGCCCTGTCTAGTTAGGTCATTGATACATTATCCTATAAATAACAGCTATCCAATTTAACTATTTTATCCTTTTTTCCCAAAGTTTTGCCTTTTTTATTATGTAATGTTTAACCTATCCTCTAACTCTCAAGAGACTTGAGGAAGGTCACTTTGCCTAACCAAGTTAACAAATTCATGCTGTCTATTCCCTACTTGGAGTGAGCATCAAATAATTGAGCAATGTGAGCAGGATGAGGAATGTTCAACTTGTGTAACAGTAATGGAACATTATGAAAAGGATAAAGTATAGTTTACATGCTACTAAATGTTCTCTTTCTGGAGTGCCTTGAATATATATGTTGTGGCTAATGTTCAATAGTAAACTAAAAGCTAACAGCTCCCACAAATCTCCGGAATAGTTCAAACTCCTTAATATGACACAAAGTCCTTTAGGATTTTAACTGCATGTATCCTTCTAGTCTTAAGAACTATCACTTTCTCCAAAAAAATTAATAATAGCTTTAATAATTTTTTTTCTTTTGAGACAGAGTATAACTCTATCACCCTGGGTAGAATGCAGTGGCCTCATTGTTGCTCACTTCAACCTCAAAGTCCTGTACTCCAGTGATCCTCTTACCTCAGCCTCCTGAGTAGCTGGAACTATAGGCTTACACCACCACACTCAGCTAATTTTTGTATTTTTAGTACAGATAGGTCTCACTCAGGCTGATCTTAAACCACTGAGCTCAAGCAATCCTACTGCCCCAGCTTCCCAGAGTGTTAGGATTACAGGCATGAGTCACTGCACCTGACCAATAATTTTTTTTTTTTTTGAGACAAAGTCTCATTGCTGTCACCCTTGGTAGAGTGCTGTGGTATCACAGCTCACAGCAACTTCAACCTCTTGGGCTTAAAGGATTCTCTTGCCTCAGTCTCCCAAGTAGCTGGGACTACAGGCACCCACCCCCCACCACAAAACCCAGCTATTTTTTGTTGCAGTTGTCATTATTGGTTAGCTGGCCCGGGGCCAGGTTAGAACCTGCCAGCCTCAGTGTATGTGGCCTGTGTTGTAGCCACTGTGCTATGGGCACCATGCCAATGTTTTTAATGCTTTAAGTTTGCCAGACACTATTGCCAAGCAATTTGTAAATATCATTAAAAATATATGTTATTAATTATATTTTAAAATAGGAAAACAAGCTCAACATTTTGCCCACTATCTTAAAGGTAATATAAGATGAAGTTAAGATTGAAACTCTCATCTGACTGATTTCAAAGTACATGCTCTTAGTAATCAGATTTTAGTGCATCTTCTTCATAACCTTCATTTCAGCCATAATAAACTAAATCATATGTCTTCACATATGCCATAAATTTTGATGTCTTCATACTTTTCTCATCTTTTTCCTACTTCTAGAATGTTCTTTGCACTTCCTATCTCTCCAGATTGATTCGAAACTTTTTTTATAAGTTACTAAAGCTTATTATGTGTCTGCCATTGTTCTGGGTTCAGAAGACAGACTAGTGAGCAAGGCATAGATTCTGCCAATATGAAGTTTGCTCTTCCTTTGAACTCCTGCTCTTCTATCAATACAGGACTCAAAGTCACTGCTTAGATGAAAATTTCCATTATAACTGTTCTTAATTTCTTCTATCATAGGTTTTATATAGACCTTTACTGAAAATATTATATTGTACTATAATTGTTTATATATCCACCTCATCTCCTCTTGCCTACAAAGTCTTTTGGCATTAAAAAAAACAAAAAGGCCCTTTCCTGTTTAGATTTGTATCATTAATCCTTGGCAGAATACTTGGGTAACAAGCAAGTGCTCAATAAATGTTTTGTAGCCATGTGTGCTGGCTCACACCTATAATCCTAGCACTCTGGGAGGCTGAGGTAGGTGAATAGCTTGAGCTCACAGGTTCGAGACCAGCCTGAGCAAAAAGCCGAGACCCCCATCTCTACTAAAAATAGAAAAACTGAGGCAAGAGGATTGCTTGAGCCCAAGCGTTGGAGGTTGCTGTGAGCTATAATGCCATGGCACTCTACCCAGGGTAATAGCTTAAGACTCTGCCTCAAAAAAATTTTTAAAAACATAAATGTTTTATAAGTGAATAGAAAACCATATCAAATATGTGTCTCAAGATGCCATCTGTATAGTCAATATAAATTAAACATTAAAAATATCTAATTGATTGAACAGCTTCCTTGCGGCTGGGCACAGTGAGACTGGGGAGAGAGGACTTCAGGCATCTCTGCCAGGCGGGATCTGCCCAGAAACTTCCCTTTGGGGACACAGGGAGACAGCGTGAGGCTTCTGGACACCCTGAGGAAG
>CAUYON010052338.1:0-23148 GCA_963573935.1 Arctocebus calabarensis
GGGGAGATGGGACAAAGGATGAGATCACATGTGTGGTACATATTCGAAGGGTCAGGAGAAAACTTCTAAATACGGATCAAAAATGTTTTCATATAGTAAACAAGAAAATATCATGAATGGTATGTCAATCAGGTTGATAAAAAAATCTCAGATTGCATGTGAAGCCCCCACACTGTACCCCATGGTTGAACTAATGTACATAGCTATGATTCAATAAAAAAAAAATTTAATTGCATTTAAAAATAAATTTGCATTTGACTATTCAAAACTATATCTCTAGAACTTGAAAAATACATATATGTGGAAAACACATTCAGTTTACAGCAATGCTTGGCACCCATGTGGGTTTGTGGATTACCCTTGTCCCCACCAAAATCTGACGGTTGAACTCATATCAATAGATTGTGTTTCTTTTAAATGATACTTCTGATTGATTTATACCAATTATTTTCAAGGAATGAAGTCTTAGTAGTAATAGATGGATATATTATGTTTATTGACCACCTGAAAATTGTTTTCTGTTATGTCAGATTACAATTTTGGAGGGTAAATTCTTTGAGGTGGGAGGAGAAAGCTTTCTGATCTGCACTCTCCCTGTCTTTCGCATCATGACTCAGGGCTCAGGGTGACCACGTCAGAGAGCACCCTGCCTGTGTTCTGTTACTGCCTGTGAGCCGCAGACAGGCACCCTCATTTAATCCCTCATGAAGCCTCCCTTTCAGGAATGTATATTGCTTCTTGGTCCCTGCCTGCTCCTTGGAAGTCCTGGGCAAAGAGCCAGGAAGAGAATGTAATTGCTGGAGCTGAGATCAATGGGCTGGGATTGTTTCTTCACCTTGGGTGACTCCGCTGCTACTCAAGGAATGAACTGATTGGCACTGAGCAAGAAAACAATACATCCCCTTTGGACTCACTCTCTTATTTATAAGCCATAACCTCAGGGACAAGAAGCTGGAGGCCCTGTCAGCATCCTTGAGCCAGAATTTCAATTGATGTCACCGTGTTTCCCTGGCACCTGAGAAATCAAGGACACAAGAAAACCCTGTGAACCAAACTCTGCATTGAAAACCAACGTTCTTCCAAAGAGAAAGCAGCAAGGGTCTAAGAGTGGTACCCCACCCCCACCACATCTTCCTTTCGAGTTCAGAACCAAGAGTGATGATGGCCTCAGTCAAGAAGGGAAGTCAGGGAGCCTCTGAGCCTGAACTTGCCACAAAGAGGGCTGACTTCTCACGGGCGCCTTAGCAGGCGACTGTTTTCTCTTCAGGACTAGGGCACAGTCCAGAAGTTAAGGCCATGGGTGACTCAGGGGATCCAGGATAACCTCATTCCATTAACAGTAGCGATCGCTGGTGTCTACCCAGCACCTTTCCTCCCCTTCTTCCTCACTAAGAGAAACTCATTGCAGGGTAATCAGCAATGTAGCCCAACTGGAAACCACAGTTTCAGGCTCTCCCTAAGATAGCTTGTGGGCTTGGGGACTAAGTGTTGGTCCGTGAGATACGAGTGAAAGTTAACAGGGTAAGCTGCTCACAAAAGCTCCTTTAGAAGGGGCTGATGCAGCCACACACCTCCTTATCCTGGTGCTTCCTCCTCGTTGCTGACCATAGTACAGAAGTGATGGCTGGAGTGGGCAGCTGCCATGCCGGGAAAAGAGGAGTCTGTGAGGTAAACCATACCTAGGATGTAAAGCAGGAAGACGGAAAAGCCTGGGCCCCTGGAGATGTGGCAAAACCCTCATACTAAACCTACACTGCCAATCTCTCGACTTCTCAGGAGGCAAAATTAAATTCCCTCTGGCTCAAGCCACTGTTACTTTGTGGATTTAGAGCACTGGTGTAACCTGAGAGCTTGTTAGAATGGCAGATTTGGCTCACACCTGTAATCCCAGGACTTTGGAGGCTGAGGCAGAGGATTCCTTAAAGCCAGGAGTTTGAGACTAGGCTGGACAATATAGTGAGACCCTGCCTCTCTTTCTCCCCCCTAAGTTAAAAATTAGCCTGGCATGATGATCTTAGCTACTTGGGAGGCTGAGATGGGAGGATCACTTTAACCTAGGCATGTGAGGTTTCAGTGAGCTATGATCATTCCACTGCACTCCAGCCTGGGCATCGGAGACCTTGTCTCCAAAAAATAAATAAATAAAAAAAATTTAAAAAAGAAAGGCAGACTCACAGGCCCCTCTTCAGACCAACTGAATGGAGATCTGCATTTTACAAGATCACCAGGTGGTTTGCATGTGTACAGAAGTTTGGGAAGAACTGTTGTAGGTATAGTTAGTTTCTGTTTATAAAACTGTTTACATCTTAGGGAAAAATGCATTCTATTTGGTAGTACATAGTACAAGTGATATAACCACAGGGTAGAACAACTAAAGTGATCTGAGTTCTTCAGATGCAAGAAAGGAAGCATTCGTATCAGTTAGTTAATTAACCTTCCAGCCTTTCTATTTGGTACAAGGGGAGTAAGATATCCCTGGTCTAAAGTTCATAGTCTAAGGAGCAGACAGTAGATGCTGTGCGTTGTGTTGTATTGCATGACAATAACCTGTTTAAATGCAGTAAGGGAGATACACCCACGCATCTGGGGTAAACAAATGAGGGGTCTAAGCCTTTGCTCCTGGGGTGAGGGGCAGGTTAGAGAAAACTTCTGAGAAGAGATGTCACCTGAGTAGTTATGGATTCTCATCTTCCCCCAGCTTCAGGGATCACAGGCCATCGTTTGTCATAAGTCATACCATTGGCCTCCCTAGTTGATGTGCTTACAGTCTGAGTTAGCACGGAGGAAACACAGGTTACAGCAGTAATGTCTTTGCTCTAAGCAATCTTTAGTTTCTCAATTCATGATACAGATAAGGAAAATGCAGAAACTGAATGGTGTGTGAATTTTGAAGGACTCAGGGTAGGTGAACCCATGTAAGGGTTTAGAGTTCATTGATCTCTAAACATCTTACTTTTGTCAACACTGAATTCAAAAATTCATCATTGAATTCATCTGTATTTTCCAAACAATCTGAAGTTGGAAATTCCTTTAGTTTGGTGGTTAGAATAAGTCAAATTTTCTTCTTCTCTTATATTTCTCTTTGATAATCTTTAGCTCATTATACTGTTACAAATGAAATCATATTTCTTTTAAATACTTGTGGTTTGACTGGCTGGTTGGGAAACTGTTTTCTGGCATTCATTAATTTTTTTTTTCTTTCCACTTAAAGAACATTTACTGGACTTGGTACTTGAAGAAAGAAAGTGATAAATTAAGAATTGAGAGAGAGAATAAATGTACTGCATGTTGAAACCAAAAGAAGATGTTTTTTTCCCTCCAGATCAATTTTTATTGATCTGATAGTATCGGGAATGGGAACACTTTCAAACAAAATCCACATTTTTATTTCTCTCTCCAAGAGATATGGTTTAATCTTTTTTATTTTTTCCTTCTGTTGTTCTGAAACAGTGTTCTAGGGTCTGATTTCCTCTTCCTTGAAACAGACCAAAATAGCCTTGTTGGTGAAATGAACCAATATGCCAGAAGTGAAACCAACCAGGACTCAGCTTGCCTCAGCCCGCGGTCTGTCAAGTTCTCTAGCCAGTGCCTGGGTCTGCAGCTTACAGCGTCCCACTGCCCTCAGTTAACTTCTGTGAGGGGAAGACACGAGGAACTTGAAGGCTTTTTATGTTCTACTCTCTTCTGAGAAGGATTCACAAGTAAACAAGCATGCAACCAGGACTTACTAGAGGGTATTGCCAAGCATAACAGACGATGCACTGATTACCAAGGCCTGTTTCATATTGCAATCCCAGCAGGAAATGACGCAGCAGAAGCACTCCCCAACCTTGGTTGCCTGCCACCAACATTCTTGTGCCAAGGTATGCACTTAGCCAGTTGTAGGATGCTGCCTCCTTTTCGCGTGTCCAATGCTAGGCTTTCTACCACAATCTTCTCTCCCATGAATGTGTTATCTGGCTCTCACAAATGCAAGAGGAATTGCCCTACTCTGAACAGAAATCCACGCACAGGGTGAAACCACAACTTGTTTTCAATAGGTGTCTTGCTGTGGGTCCTCCCAGCTTGCTGCCTTTCTGCAAGTGAGCAGGCATTGGTGATTCCAAGCAGTGTAAGTGGTTGTGCTTCTCCCCAAGGCTGCCTGTAATAAGGGTCTCAAGAGCAATTTATCATCAGCTGGAGATTTACTCACTGAGCCAGCTCATGCTTTATCAGATGTGAAAGTCTGAGATTCTAACACATGGCTTGTTTGCAAACTATGCCTGGAATAAATATATTCATAATATTTAATAATATAGTATTCTGAACTACAGCATCATTTATGCCTTTGTTTATTTGACAATCATTTATTACATGCCAGATATGTGCCCGATGCTATGCTAGATGCAATACTCACAGTCAGACAGGAAAAAAAAGATATTGTCATTAATGGGCTATGAATTCATAGCACTGTCCCCCTGCTAAACTACAAGTTCAATCAGTGGCTGCCGATGCATATGGGTACAGCTGGGATGTAGAGGGTGAAGGGAGTTGCGGCTGGCACATGCAATTTCTATGTGCAAATTTGAGAGGGGGCTTTATGCACAGAATTCTGAGTGCAGAGTGGGCTGGAGGACCCCCAGTTTCATTAAGGGTGATGTTTGGAGCCAGTCTTGAAAGATATGGTTGTCATCACCTAAAGGGCAAGGAAAACTAGAGTATTCTAGAAGAAGAAGGATACTAACAAGCAAAGGCATATTTTGGGAACTACAGGAAGTTGAACTTGGTGGTGAACGGGACATGAAAGGAAGGAGAGGTATGCAGAGGGCTGGTTGCAGATGACCCTGTATTCCAGACTAAGATGTGATGTCTTTATCCTAAAAGCTGTGGGGCAATATTGAGGAGGTTTCCAGAAAATGAGCGAGATGATTATCTTACTCATCTTTGTGGCAGTGTTGAAGTAGACTGAGGGATTGAAGACAGGGGTAGACTAAACAGGAGACCATTGCAATAGTCCAGGTGATGAAGAGTAAAGGTGTGAACCTTCATTGGGCAATAAGGATGAAGGGATGGAAGTCATTGCAAAAGAAATGAAGAGGGCAGAATGTGAAGATCTTGGAGACTGACTGGATTGTAGATGATTTAGGAGTAGGCGCTGTCACGGAGAATGGCCTCCAGGTGTTTTGTTTGGGAACCTGAATGGATGCTGGTGCCTCTCAGTTACAAGGGATGCAGGAGAAGAGGCGCTTAAATGTAGGCAGTCTCTTACTAAGGGGCACCATCTGCTTCTGGCACTGTTCTAGCTGCTGTGAGAGGGACGGCCGGCTAAACACAGAGGAGCTTGTCAGTCCCAGCTCCATGTCACTGAGCTTTTACACAGATCACGCCCAGAACTTGAGCTGTCTGCTTTAACACCACACAGAGAAAAATGTTCTTCCAAAGCTATGACTCCAGTGGCTGACTCATTTGAAGAAGCCAGTGTCTGCCTGAGATGATAGAGGGAAGGGGGTGATGGGACTTGCTCTAATATAGTGCCACTGAAGCACGTACTTTGACATAACCAACACCAATAGACTTGCCCTACAAAATGGGAGGTCTATGCCCTTCAACACCAACAAAATATGTTGCTCCTTTTTTTTTTTTTAAAATATGGAATGCTTCATGAATTTGCGTGTCATCCTTGCGCAGGGGCCATGTTAATCTTCTCTGTATTGTTCCAATTTTATTATATGTGCTGCCGAAGCGAGCACAACATATGCTACTCTTCAGCTGCAAAGTGTGTATACATACCCATAGTGAAAAAGTGGCTCAGCTAGCTTCCTACTGATTGCTAATAAAGATATGTCTCTTGCCAAAACTGTTTTACATATACGCATAAAATGGTTTATATGCATATATGTGTATATGTAAATTGGTTTATACATATACGTATATACAAAATATCATACAGTCATCCCTGGGTATCTATGGGGGATTGGTATCAGGACTTCTGCGGATACCAAACTACAAGGTTGCTCAAGTCCCTCATATAAAACAGTGTGGTATTTGCATATAATCTGCACACATCCTCCTGTATACTTTCATCATCTGTAGATTAATTATAATACCTAATAAAATATAAGTGCTACCTAAATGATTGTTATACTGTATTTTAAAATTTACATTATTATTCATTTTTTTTATATTTTCCAAATATTTTTGATCTATAGTTGGTTGAATCTATAGATGCAAAACTTGCAGATATGGAGGGTTAATTGTTTATGTATACTTATGTGTACATATAAAATAGTTTTTATAAGAGATGTATATATATCTTAAGTATACTATATTATGTATATGTATCTTCTTAGTTCTCACTTTAATGGAGTTATATATTTTTGAGTTTTTTACTCTGGAGGATTTCAAACGTGTGGAAGTAGAAGGGATATGATAATATATCCATCCACTTGTTCATCACCCAATTCCAACAATTATTAAGTCATATTAATCTTATTTCCTCTGTCAATTTCCCCCCCCAAGATCTCCCCTTATTTTCCAGATTATTTTAAAGCAAGTCTATTGGAAGTACATATATGTGCATATCATATATATATTATATTAACTTTTTATTTGGAACAGTATTAGATTTTAAGAATTATTGGAAAAATAGTACAGAGTTTCTCACTACTTAACACAATTTTTCTACTATTAACATTTTTCACCAATTGATATATTTGTAACAATTAGTGAACTGGTGTACACTTAAAAAATTTTTATTTTTAATTATTGTGGTCACATAATGGTTGTATATCTTTATAGGGTACATGTGATGTTTTGATACAGGCATACAATGTGAATCAAGGTAATTACAGTATCCATCACTTCAGGCGTTAACATTTCTTTCTGTTAGGAATATGCCAATACCACTATTTTAGTTATTTCAAAGCATATGCTAACTTATTTTTTATTCTAGTCACTTTGTTGTTCTATCAAATGTTCATTCTAACTAACTATATTTTTGCACCCAAGTGTAGTATAAATCCCTACTTTGTCCCCTGCACCCCTGGTACCTTTCCCAGCCTCGGAAATGACCCTTTTACACTCTGTCTCCATGAGATCAATTCTTTTTAATATTTAGCTCTCACATGTGAATGAGAACATGTGAGATTTATCTTTCCAGGCTTGGCTTATTGATACATTATTATTAATAAAAGTCCACGCTTTATCCAAATTTCCTCAGCTTTTCTCTAAAGTCTTTTTTTCTGTTCCTGAGGCTATAGGAAGTGTGTTTAATTCTGCCTCTACAAGTCCTTGTGGGTTTAAAGATAGGCTGTTCCATTTCATGCATTACCTGTAGGGTTGTCATATTTAAGAAGCCTGCATGCAGAGAAAGTGTTTTATTTTGTGCCCTTTCCCCCCTTTCCTTCTCCCCCCCTTTCTTTCTCTTGCTGTAACGTGGGGAAAGGCTGTGAGCGCTCACATACCCACAGCGGCCTAGGAGCACTGATACCTTTGCTACCCTTAGGGGCACATTAGGCAGTTACTGGATAGCCTTTAAACCGATACTTTGGAATTCATGCCCGGACAAACTACTGAATGTAATTTGGGACAACTCGTGAAACAGAGACTCCAGAGAAAGCCAATATATCTTTAAAAATACATTTGTGAGTCCGCCCTATTACCTAAATGAAATAGAACTAATGGCCCCTAGGCTGTTTGGGGGTTAATTTCCACTCTGGCTGTTGACAGCTGTTTGGGGGGTCTGTGACTTGGAGGGTCAGTGTGGAGTCAGTTTATCTTTATACCAAGAGGCCCCCCCGGCAGAGGCTGGGTGCTGGTGTCACAGGAAGTCAGTTCTCTTTGGAGGTACTTTGTTTAAATCAGTGCTGTTTGTGGTGCCAGGTTTCTGATGCAATGCCTGCCTCCAGCCAGCCTGGCGAACAAATCAAAGTGCTTTGGGTGGCTGGCTTGGGGCCAGAATGGCGTCATGGGCCATTAATAGAAGTTGATGGAGCTCAGAAAAATGCCTTAGGTCTGGCAACAATCCAATTCCTCCTACACTTTGTCTGCTTCCAAGCAAATATATGGAAAAATCAATTTAGGGATGCTTATTTTTACCAGTTTGTGCTAATTTACGCATTGATTTGCCTAGTTACGGTTGGATTTTTTAAAAATGTTTTGTGACATATCTTGTTTTTTGCTGATTGATATAGTCTTTTACAGGTTCTGCTGCTTCTTTCCAAAAACACCCAAGATTTGAGGTGACTTTTACAAAAGACATTTATTATTAACATAGAAGTTTCCTCCACTTTTCCTTGTTGTTCTACTTATATAATTATGCTTGATGAATTAGAGTTTATCTGTCAAACCATTGACACTCCACTTTATTCCATAAAGGAAACATACAGAATATACAGATACTCACACCAAGATAAGATTACACAAATTACAAATAGGTAAGAAAGAAAAAAGGAAAGGCAAGTTAATAACATAAAATATGGCTGTAAAATAGCACTTCACAGAAATTCATACCATGAAGTCATATGTACTTGCTCTAGGTGGGTTGCACATAAACAAATAAACCTCAGCAAAAGCCAGGGGAAAAGGGGTACAATGTGCTTGTTTGGGCAAGCCATAGTGGCAATATCTTAAAACAAGTCACACAACACTTTCTGATACTTGTGTCAGAAAGACTTTATAGACAATAAGGACCATCTCCAGGCCGGGGGAGGTGGCTCACACCTGTAGTCCAAGCGCTCTGGGAGACTGAGGCAGGTGGATTGCCTGAGCTCACAAATTCGAGACTAGCCTGAGCCAGAGCGAGACCTTATCTCTAAAAATAGCCCAATGTTGTGGTGGGCACTTGTAGTCCCAGCTACTTGGGAGGCTGAGGCCAAAGAATCTCTTGAGCCCAAGAGTTTGAAGTTGCTGTGAGCTATGATGCCACAGCACTCTACAAGGGTAACAAAAACTCTGTTTCAAAAACAAGAAAAAAAGAAAAGAAAAGAACATTTCTAATAGTCTCCAATTCTTTATTTTTTTTATTGTCTTTATTATTAAATCATAGCTGTGTACAATAGTGCAATCAAGGGGTACAATGTGCTGGTTTCATATACAATCTGAACTATTTTCATCAAACTGATTAACATAGCCTTCCTGGTATTTTCTCAGTTTAGTCTTCAATTCTTATTGGAGACTATTATGGGGTAGCTGCTAAATTGTGTCCTCCCTTACCCATTCTCCTGCTCCAAATTTGTGTGTTGAAATCTTAACCCCAGTGCCTTAAAATTGTAGTTATATCTGGAGATAGGTCTTTAAAGAAGTAACTAAGTTAAAATGAGATCATTAGAGTGGACCCTAATTCAATATGACTGGTGTCTTTATAAGAAGCAGAGATGAGGGCTCGGCACCTGTGGCTCAATGGGCTAAGGCACCAGCCACTTACACCTGAGCTGGTGGGTTCGAATCCAGCCCCCGGGCCCGCCAAACAACAATGATGGCTCCAACCAAAAAATGGCCAGGCGTTGTGGCGGGTGCCTGTAGTCCCAGTTACTTGGGAGGTGGAGGCAAGAGACTCGCTTAAGCCCAGGAATTGGAGGTTGCTGTGAGCTGTGATGCCACAGAACTCTACCCAGGGTGGCAGCTTGAGGCTCTGTCTCAAAAAAAAAAAAAGAAGCAGAGATGAGGACACAGGCACAGAGACCATGTGAAGATAGTAGCCAAGAACTCGGCTGACACCTTGATCTTGGACTTCCAGCTTCCAGAACTGTGAGGAAATACATTTCTCTTGTTTAAGGCACCAAGTGTGTTAGGAAAGCCCAAGAAAAATAATACAGAGACACAGCAATGTGTTTCCTACAGGCTGTCTCTGGTGGTATTTTTCTTTGTAGGCTGATGACATCACCCCAAGGTACCCAGAGTCCTCCTTTTGTATCTCTCAGACCTGTCCTCAGATCCCACCCAAATTCACATGGCTATTGAGAGAACTGTGATGTTCTACGTGACTTGGCCATGCTAGCCCACAGTCGATTGATCTGGAGGAAGAGCACCCGACCCCACCTGACCCAATCAGTCTTTTCCTGGAATTTTTCCACCTGGAACTGAGAGCTTGACATTAGTCCTCTCTAGCAACAGAAGCAATAAAATGTAAGCCTTTAGCAGTGAGAGGCCATGGTTTCTTCCAAGTAGAGAAGATGAATCTGTGGGAAGGACAAAGCCATACAGAGTCTTAGCACCATTCCAGTTTCTAATTGATTCTTTTATTCAACAAAAACTTATTGAATGCTTACTATGTTCCAGGCAATTCTACTCACTCCTGAAGTCCATTTGCATCATTGCTTTCCTGGCAACTTAGTTGTTCCTACTCTTTTATTAATCCCACCAATAAAACCCTCTTGTGCCTAAGCCAGATCAGGTTGGATTTCTGTCACTTACAACCAGTGTAACATACTGCAATGCCCTGAGTTCTCCTTTCCTCTGTAGTCACACTGAATTGCTGGTGACTACTCGAATAAGCCATATTGTGTCAGGGTAACAAGAGGTCAAGGCATAATTGTGTTTCTATTTTTAGTTTTCTCTATATAAAAATAAGCAATGCTCAAATATTAACCACGCTGCTTTCTTTGTTCTGCTTGTAAAAGTCTACCTTTCCCCCCCTAAATATCTAAGCTGATCCACACACTGTCCTCCACCCTCAGATTTGAAGGCCTGGCCACATACATTGAAAGCAAAAGACATTAACTATTTGATGAGGTCTTCAGCCTTAACCAGGAAATGAGCATTCGATCAACGGTTTCTTAAAACATTTCCTCAGAATAAGTATCCATTAAATATTTTTGGATAGTATATCTGTCTTCTGAAAAATAACACAAAAGTGAAGGACTTCATATTATTCCTATTCATATTTCTGTTGCAGAATCACACAATCTATAGCAACTTCAGTTTGGATACCAGCACTGCCATTGGATAGGTGGGAGGCCTCTGTCAAATAGGTCATTTGACTGTAGAGCCTCAGTTGTTCTCATCCATAAAATGGGAATTAAAATACCTACTTTGTAGTAAAATTAGATGATTAAGTTGACGATGTTATAAGTGATCACCATGAGTGCCTGGCATATTGTGGGTGTGATGGTTAATTTTAGGTGTTTTAACTTGATTAGACTAAGAAATATCTGAAGAACTGGTAAAGCATTACTTCTGGGCATGTCCATGAGGGTGTTTTCAGAGAAGACTGGAATATAAGAGGTTGGACTAGGTGGGAAGATCTTCCATTGATGTGGTTGGACACTACCCTATTGGCTAGTGGTCTGGATAGATCTAGAAAGGTAGAGAAAAGGTAATTTTTTTCTATCTTTCTCCTGGATCTGGGACACTCTTTTGTCTTGCCCTTGGACAGCAGAACTTGAGACTTTCTGGCCTTTGGACTCCAGGACTTACACCAGGTTCTCAAGCCTTTGGCCTTGGACTCAAGCATGACATTGTCACTTTCCTTGGTTTTGAGGCTTTCAGACTTGAACTGAGCCACACTACCAGCATCCCAGGGGCTCCGGTTTGCAGACAGCCTATTGTGGGACATGTCAGCCTTTATAACCACATAAGCCACTTCCCCTAATAATCCTCTCCCACATACCTATACACACATATGTGCATGTGTGGGTGCACCCACATACACACATATCCTATTGTCTCTCTGGAGAACCCTGACTAAAACAGTGGATATCCAAGAAACTGTGTTATTCTCTAATTCACTTATCTTTAATTTTTGATTGCCTTATACACTTACTGCCTATCCTCTCTTAAATCTTAAGATTTTGTTTTTATCACATGATGCAGATGATGGTTGTGCTTTTGGTGACAAAAGGCAAGTTACTGTGGCATTTTTTGACTTTTATAAAGAAGCACAAGTGATAAAAAGTCAGAAAAGGAATAGTAATTCTGCACTGAATTATTCATTTATTCATAGAAAGTATAAACAGCACACAATGCTAAAGAAGTAAAAGGTTTTAAAACCAAATTATGTATGTCAATACCTGTCAGCCAAATATCAGCAGGACCACATCTGTTGGGTTTGTCACTTGTCTGGGGGAGGAAACAGGGCAGAGCTACATGGGGAGCCCTTTTAGAGAGGAAGCTAGCAGGACTAGTAGGCTTGCAGTGGGTGATTGGGGGAGGGGTAGAGGACACAGGCTTTTGTCTGGACTGGAAGCTTCCAGGAAGAGGGAGTATTTCTACGATTGGGTACCTTAATAAATCTTATCTAGAAGGAGGAGAGGCTAAAGTTCTAATTGATAAAGAGGTGGCAGTCACTCAGATTAGCTAGAAGTAGGGGTGTTTGGTCATTTTCATAGTTTGGACACTATATTTTTTCTGTGTTCAAACATGGTACAGAGTGGTCTTGTTTGTATCTTGATCTATTGTGCTCAGTAGTGTGACTTTGGCTTCTGCTGACATTCTGAGAAATTGTTTATGTTCCACAGAACACCGTGGCCTATCTACAGGTGCTAGGGTAGTTCCTAACAACAGCGAGACTCAGCTCTGAGTGTCAGGCCAATCTCCAAGTGCCAGGCTGCTTTTCTCATCCTTATATATTGGCATGCTTTATAATAGAATTTAGGTGCAGATAATAGGTACCACACTATGTTTTGTGAGAACATGATTTAACCCAGAGAATTAGGTGCTTACAAAATTGTAGGAAGGTCTGAAATAATGGCTCTGGGCTTGGAATGCGAGAACACCTCCAAGAACTCACGGAGGTAGTCCTCCATGAGTTGGGGGCTGCTAACTGTTCACTTCCCAACTTTCTGATCGTGACAATCACCACTGAAATTGCTGGCTCCAGGAACAATTTGCTCTCCAGAGATCAGGAAACCACTGCTGCAACTATTTTTTTTTTCTTTTGAGACCGAGTCTCAAGCTGTTGCCCTGGATAGAGTGCTGTGGCATCATAGCTCACAGCAACCTCTAGCTCTTGGTTTCAAGCGATCCTGTTGCCTCAGGTTTTCTATTTGTAGTAGATACGGAGTCTCGCTTTTGCTCAGGCTGGTCTCAAACTTGTGAGCTCAAGCATTCCACCAGCCTTGGCCTCCCAGAGTGCTAGGATTACAGGCGTGAGCCACTGTGCCCGGCCCACTGCTGCAACTATTACCCTTAAAGCTACACGACATCTGCCAGGTCTGTACTAACTCCTCTGAGTCCTCCCACCTCTTGCCGCTGACCACAGTAGTGACCAGAGCATCAGGACCTCTGCAAACTCTGCCACCTCAGCTAACAGCAGCGACACAAATGGCAGCCACCCATTTTCTATATCACTTCCAATGTCCAGATCAGCAGTCTGATTGCCTGAACCTGATCATCTCCCAAACCCTAGCTGCAAGGGAGTTTAGCATCACACAGTTTGGGCTCTCCAGCCTCTGCAGTAGGAAGGCGTGCTATAAGAAGATTGGAATGGATGTTTATTTCTAGGCTAACTCATTTATCACGCACTAACCAGGGGTGGATCTCAGCCTGATTCAGTCACTAACTTGCTATTTACTAAGTTTCTTTCTAAATCTAGAGTGCTATGATTCTATTAATTTTGTTCATATTTTTCTAAATATGTTCACTTTGAAAGGCATTTCCAGATTTTTCTACAGAAGAATTTTATTCTTGGGACTGGGTGCAGTGGCTCAAGCCTATAATCCTAGCACTCTGGGAGGCCAAGGTGGATGGATTGCCTGAGCTCACAGGTCTGAGACCAGCCTGAGCCAGAGCAAAACCCTGTCTCTAAAAATAGCCGGGCGCTGTGGCGGGTGCCTGTAGTCCCAGCTACTTGAGAGGCTGAGAGAAGAGATTTGCTTTTGTTCAAGAGATTGAGTTTGCTGTGAGCTGTGATGCCATGGTACTCTACTAAGGGTGACAAAGTGAGACTCTGTCTCAAAAAAAAAAAATTATTCTCACTAATACAGAGAGTAAAAATAGAAAAGCCCCAAGATGCCCTTCCATGATTTTTATCTCCCAGTATTGTCACTCTCCCACATTATATCGGGCTGACCTGTGAAACCAGTAGGATATTATGCAAATGACAGCATGTGGCACCCAAGGCTAGGTCATTAAATAAAGAATTGCAGCCTCTGTCTTTGCTCTCCTCTTGCATCACTTACTCTGGGTGAAGCCAGCTGTCACATCATGAGGACACTCAAACAGCACAATGGGAGGTTCCTGTGGTAAGGACTTGCGGCCTCCTGTGGACAGCCACCATTCATCAGCCAGCCATATGAGCAAGCTACCTTGGGACAGCTTGTTCCAGCACCCGTCAAGCCTTCAGATGACCTACACCTGGCAGATGTCTTCACTGCAACCTCAGGTGAAAGCTTGAGCCAGAACTACCCAGCTAAGCTGCTCTGGAATTCCCCACCCTCAGAAACTGTGTAAGATTATAAATACTTAATGCTGTCTTAAGCCACTACGTTCTGGGGTAAATTATTATGCAGCAGCAGAAAGCTAATACATTTCTTGATTAGCATGTAAAATAGCATGAAAATTGCTGAATTTTATTTCCTAATCTCTAGCATCAAATTTCATTTGCTTATCCTATTCTAATGCTGGTAATCTTTGAGATTGTACCTCTAGACGTATCAGAAGCCATTTTGTATATATCAGAATTTAAACTAAGCAATTATTTTCTTTTTTCTTTTTTTTTTTTTTGGATACAGAGTCTTACTTTGTCACCCTTGGTAGAGTGCTGTGGTGTCATAGCTCACAGCAACCTCAAACTCTTGGGCTCAAGTGATTCTCTTGCCTCAGCCTCCCAAATAGCTGGGACTATAGGTGCCCACCACAATTCTGGCTATTTTTTTTAGAGATGGTATCTCACGCTTGCTCAGGCTGGTCTTGAACTCGTCAGTTCAGGAAATCTACCCATCTCAGCCTCCCAGAGTGCTAGGATTACAGGTGTGAGCCACTACAACTGGCCTATTTTCTGAGATTTTAAAAAAAATATATCATAATGGGTAGACAGGAAAAATTGTTATTGTTAATACCACAAATAGCAACTATTTTCTTAGGCAAAATGCCAGGAATTTGAAATTTATCCAGGACTACTATACATTTGAAAATAAAGCTAAGGAAAACAATAAGTAGTCAAAATGACTCTTTCACTGACATTCCAATCAACTCTGTAAAATGACTTTTATCTTAATGAAGGAACTAAACTGTTTATGGGTTAACAAACATTCCCATAAGTTAATAAAAGATAAAAGTTGTCTTCTAATAAATTATTTGTGGTTTTAATCTAAAAGGTACAGAAATCAATTTCTTTCATTTTATGGTGGCCTAAAGTTTGATCTAAGAAAGAATTTTCCCATAAAACTTACTATATATTTTTTGGCTAAGATTAATTTTTATTAAGGCTCTATTCTGAATCCAATGCCCATGTCTTGAAAGAACATAGTAGCTTACTTAGAGTAGCAATCTTGCACTTATTATGAAAATAAGAGTGCCTGAGTTTTAGAGAATTCATTAAGTAGAGGTATGAGTTGCCTATGCTATAAACTTTATATGAATCAGCTTAAACACCAAAAAAAATTTTTTTTAATTTACCAGATGGTCATTGCAGGATCCTGGAATTCAATTCACAGCCAAGTTCAGATAAAGCTGAGGCCTCAGGCACTGTCGGAGCCAGGGCTGGAAAGCCTTCAACTCTTCCCCCAGCTTTGTCCCTGCCGCTCTGGGTGCCAGCTTTGTCCCTTGCAGACTGGCTTCCTTTTTGTTGTAGAGGACATGCAAGGTGGCATGCACTGGTGGCAGTCCTGAGTTTTACATTTTTCAGCTTCAGTCACTGGAGACTTGCTCTCTGCTCTTAGATGCTAACTCCTAGTGAATTCCAGTGGGGGTGGGTGGGGGGTGGGGAGGCAGGGCTATGTTGTTCAACATGGCTGCTCCTATAGTAGCTAAGGGAGAGAGATTTCCCAGAAAAACAATATAGTATGCACCCTACACGAGGCTTCTAGGGATGTTGTAACAAAGAACCACAGACTGGGTGGCTTAAACTTCAGGATTTATCATCTTACAGTTCTGGAGGTTGGAAGTCCATGGTCAAGGTATTCACAGGATTGGTTCCTTCTGAGCACGCTCAGAGAGAATCTGTGTAGGCCTCTCTCCTCACTTCTGGTGATCTGTTAGCAATCTCTGGCTTTCCTTTGCTTGTAGAAGCATCACCTCCATCTCTGCCTTTATCTTCACACAGTATTTTTCTGTGTGTATGTCTGAGTCCAAATTTCCCTTTTTTGTAAAACTGCTAGTCACACTGCACTGTGGTCCACCAAACTTATGACCTCATCTTTATTGAACCAATTACATCTTTAACAACACTATTCTCAAGTAGGATCACATTCTGCATACTGGGGGTTAGAAGTTCAACATACAAATTGAATGGGGCTCTATTCAACCCATAAGGTCTCGTACAGGGCAGCACTTCATGGAGATCAAAGAATGGGGGTGAAGGGAGAATGCAAAGAGTCAAATTTGGAATTATGAATCCCTTCAGATTTCATCTTCCAAGGCAGAAAAATAAGTAACACACATGCGCCCAGAGAAGGAACTGGAGACATTTTTGTGGTGGTAGAGGTAAGGTAACCATCAGACACAGGGTACAGACCAACCCAGACACACGGTGGCTGTGGTGCCTGACGGCCCCACGCCTCTTCCTCATGTTCACCTTCCACACAGACCCCCATTTGGTGGACCCTCTTTGCCTGGGTAGAAGTTTTCATGGAAACCAGCAGAACAGAGAGGCTGAGTTCATGTGCCTTCCAGAGAACCCGAACAAGAGAGGGTATAGAAAGAATATGGAGCAAGGAAGAAGCCAGGTGCAGCACCCTGCTTCCCCTCCACCCCATCTCCTTGGGGGTGCTCTGAGGGGCAGGCAGTTTCGTTCCAGAGTGGCAGTAAACCTCTGCCTCATTTTCAGTCTGGGCTTTGAAAGAGCGTGCCTCTGACACTTTCAATATTTGTCAATAGTTGAAGGCAACAGAGATAGCAGCATGTACTTCTGGGGCCCAGGATGGCAGAGGAGACCAGCAGGGTCCCCAGAGCCACCATCTCATTGCTCTGCCCATCCCAAGGGGACAGAGGGGCATTTCTGCTATCTCAGTGCCAGCAGATGAACACAAACAGGTCACCTTGTTATAGGGGACACCTGTGAACCCAGGGCTATCCCAAGACAGGGGAGGGGCAGAATTTATTGATCACATGTTTGTTTTGTTTGTTTGTTTTTGTTTTTGAGAGAGAATCTCACTGGGATGCAATGGCATCATTATAGTTCACTTCCACCTCATCCTCCTATCCTCAAGGAATCCTCAAGCCTCTCAACTGGGACCACAGATGTGTATCATCACGCCTGCTAATTTTTCTTTTTAGTAGAGACAAAGTCTTACTATTTCTCAGGCTGGTCTTAGATGATTCTTCTGCCTTAGACTCCCAAAGTGAGTCTAAACGCCTGGCCTCAGGTGATTCTCCTGCCTTAGACTCCCAAAGTGCTAGGATTGCAGGTGCAACGTGCCACTGTGCCTGGCCTCATTTAAAGACTGATAACATACATAATTAAGCTGACTCGGGTACTTGAACTTACCATAAATTGACAGGATTCCACTGTTAAAGTGAGAAATTAGAATCAATGATCTGATTGATTATAAAATTCAATGTCAAAGTTAACTGTGTCTGATTCTGATTCTGATTCTGTCTGTTACATTTTCATTTATTCAGCCATGGACTAGGCTACACACACGCATTTAATTTACATGACAAATCAGAGGGTTGTTCTATTATTATTTCCATTTTGCAGATAAAAACACTAGTGCCTAGTGAAGTTGAAGAACTTGAACTCAAAACCAAGTCTTGAGTGAATTGTATGGTATGTGAATTATGTGAGCATAAAACTGTTACAAAACAAAAAAGAAATAAACGAGACTGCTTGATAATAAAGTCCATATATCGTAGAAATACTTTGTTTAGGTTTGGACTATTGCTGGTAGACAGATATGAGTTGTTTCAGGTTACATTTTTTCTTTTTAAGAATATGTGATGTAGCCCAAAGCAGAGATTTATTAATTTTATTTTACAAAATAGTTCTAAGGCCATGCCCTGAAAAAAGGAACTGATAGAAGTACTATCTTTGTGTGTTCATGGGGTGAATCAGTTTTCTGTGGACAGTTAACGTTGTCTGTCAAAGCACAAAGGACAGACAGAAGTTTGCTTTGCTTAAGAGGGGCAGGGGAAAAATTCACTATCTTTTTGGACATTAACTTAGATCCATCACTCTGAAAAACTATGTTTTTGCGCGATTTTGATAAAAATCTTAATTTAGAGCGGTACCTTTGGCTCAGTGAGTAGGGCGCTGGCCCCATATACCGAGGGTGGTGGGTTGAAAACCCGGCCAAACTGCAATAAAAAAATAGCCGGGCATTGTGGCAGGTGCCTGTGATCCCAGCTCCTCAGGAGGCTGAGACTAGAGAATCACCTAAGCCCAAGAGCTGGAGGTTGCTGTGAGCTGTGATGCCATAGCACACAAAGTAAGGCTCTGTCTCTAAAGAAAAAAAAAAATCTTAATTTAATCTCTCATTTGAAGGCATTGCTACCTTTCTGGAAAGGGAATCATCGAATACATTAGAAGAATTCATACTGTTTTCAGCACCCCTAAAAAGCAAAGTGAATTGTCAAATTATAAGATTTATCAAAAAATATTTATACCATTTTTTGAAAGTCTTTTCTAAATTCACAAGCATGATGACTCCTTTGTTTTATAATTTATGGTAATGGATTCAAGTTGTATGCCATTTTATAACTTATTCTCTTAGAAAAATTACTGGACCTGGGGAGTCAAAAGTGATATGCATTGAGATGACAAGTCTGAAAGCCTTTCAAAAGTTCCAGTTCATGAGCCATAGAGGAATGGAGGAGACTTTTCAAAGCCCTTTAATTATCTCAGATGATGTGATAAGGAAAATAATATACTAACTGGCAAATCAAAATCATACGTTGGGATGAAGTCAGTTACATGCACAATAGATTCCTTTCTCTTGAAAGCCACGGTCTGGACACATTTCAGTAACTTTCTTCTTTAGGCACAAGCAGTGAACCACAGAGAAATCATGAGGTCTGCAGTTCTGCACGGGGCACTTCCAAAATGCTGACTTGCTGCCATGGAAGGTCGCCCAGGGTACTGAGCAAAGTGAAAAATGCAAGTTGCACAACAATGTGTGCAGTGTGAGACCATTCCCAAGGGGAAAATTGATATGATAAGATGTATTGTGATTTGGTACAATACCATACTATATGATGTTATGTAGAAAGACAATTCTGAAAAGACCCCAGAGAAGCAGTTAAGAGTTGTTTCTTTGGGGAAGAATAAATTGGGGATGATGGTGTCTTTTACATAGTATGTTTTTTTTTCCTTTCTTTTTTTTTTTTAAATTAAATCATAGCTGTGTACATTAATGCAATCATGAGGTGCAAAGTGCTGGTTTTATATACAATGTGAAATGTTTTCATCAAACTGGTTAATGTAGCCTTCATGGCATTTCCTTAGTTATATTAAGACATTTATATTCTACACCTAGTAAATTTCACATTGTTATATATTATAGGTTTTATGTCAGAGATGTTACGAACTCTAAAATGAACAAGAAGCTAAAAGGAAAATAAACATATTAAGTTGCCACAGTGTACAGAATAGCAGGGAAGAAGTCCTGGGTTTGCCAAGTGAGAGGGGACCCCTGTACCCCTCAGTTGCCTGCCTGCCAGTAGCTAGCTGACTGGTCTGTGTCTGCACCCCCTCCTGGGCTGGCTGATCTCCAGTGATGCTCTGTGCCTCACTGAGCTGCCAGGAGCTTAGAGCATGTTGCAGGGGGGTGGCTGAGACTTCTGGGGGTCCCCACAACATGTTGTCTATCTTTCGGACCTCACAATGACAGCACGTATGGAACACTGCTATGAAGGCGACTACAAGTTCCGGCATGCAGGCAACCTCTAAAAGCGATAAATGGCAAGGAAATGGGTTGTCCCCAGAGCCTTCAGATGAAATGCGGCCCTGCTGACTACATGATTGTAGCCAATAAGACGGTGTTGGACCTCTGACCTCTGGAACTGTAAGAAAATCAATCTGCAGGAAACTAATACAAGGTCTTTTTTTACTTTTTTTTTTTTTTTTTTGAGACAGAATCTCATTACAGTCTAGAGTGCAGTAGCATTAGCACAGCTCACAGCAACTTCAAACTCCCAGACTCAAGTGATCCTCCTGCCTCAGTTTCCTGAGTACCAGGGACTAAAGGTGCCCACCACAATGCCCAGCTAGTTTTTCTATTTTTGGTAGAGATGGGGTCACTTGCTTAGGCTGGTCTCAAACTCCTGAGCTCTAGTAATCCTCCCACCGAGGTCTCCCAGAGGGCTGGGATTAACAGTGTGAGCTACAGAGCTTGGCCTCTAATACAAGGTCTTAACTCAATTGTAATCTCTTGTAGAGAGAGACTTTCTTCCTATCTTAACTAAATAGTCTTCAATCACTCTTTACCATATTATCTTATTTTATCTTCTTCATTGCATTTACCAGTTTTTGAACAAATTTTAGGTAAGAAGCACACTTTTTAAAAGCTTCCTTCCTTTAGAATGTGCTCCTTAGAGACAGCAAGGACCATTTTGCACACCACTGCAGCCCCCGAGTCATGTCTGTCACAAAAGCGGTAATGCTCCTCTCTCTACAGTCCTTCCTCCTTCTCTTCTCTCCCAGAATATATCTGTGGGGAAGAAAGAAATTATTTTCATTTTATTTTTTTTTTTTAAGTTCAAAAAAGCCTGTTTGGAGCCGTTTCTAGATGCTGGGTGGGGTAGAATGGTCTTGATCTTCTCTCCTCCCCTGCTCACTTTCCTCCCTAAGACTGGGAATGCGTCAGACAAGCAGTTATTCCAGAATTCCATTAGACTGTTCAAGCCAAGAGGAGGCTGAACTTCTAGGATTTGGATCTCTGGTGAATTTCCTGAGGGAGACGACATGGGCCTGTGCTTGCTGTGTTTCCTGATGGGATACTATTACTCGTTTGTGATTTATTGGAAACCCTCCATGAGCACATACCGCAGGGGAGATGGGGCTGCAGGGGTGAAGGCATTTGTTAGGTGTCTGGCCTTGGACACAGAGTCCTACCCTCACTGGCCACTATGGCCTTTGGCTGCATCTCCACCCATTCTCTCTCAGGCAGTTTCTGTTCCAGGCTCCCTGGAATCCTTGCTGCTTCCTCGACACACTGTGCTTTCATGCCTTGTGCCTCCCTCAGTCCGTCATAAAAGTCTGGAAGGGCCATCTCCTCCCTGTCCCCATGGTAAACTTGTCGTGTTCCTTCAGAGAACAGTTCTCCTCTTCCCTCTGTGTCTCCCTGGGAGACCCAGATTTGCTATAAGCTGTAACAGGTACGTCTTCCTGGTCATCTGTCTGAAGGCCGGAACACTTGGATCCCTAATGCCCAACACAGGGATGGCATGGTCATTTGCTGGAGGAAGGAATCTCTGTCCTGCATTAGACTGGACCAAGACCACACATTAGTCCCCTCTGCATCTCAGAATAGTGAGTGGCACTGAATAGATGTTTAATGACTAGACTTGAATTAAATGGCACAGGTGATGGACACTGCTTGCTATCCATTAGTGATCTATTTTATCTTACAAGATTTTTAGCTTGGCACTTAGCTATTCTAGAATATTTATCAGCTTTACAGCTAGGTGTGGCCAAGGGACAAGGTTATAGTCTATAAGATATAAGCAGAAGTGTCATGTGACAGCCTCTAGAAACCTTTTGTTAGGAGATGGATGGAATGTGGGTTAGTAAGAGTGAGAGTCTCTTATCCCTCCAGGCCTGGGGCAGAATAAGGAGGTGGTTATTATTATCTGGAAGAAGAGCTGTTATGTGTGGAGGGTCTCCCATTAGGGTCATAACTTCTCAGGGAAAGAATTAGGAGCCTGCAGGTGGAGAAGGATGGAGCTTGGATTTGGCTGGGTAAACAGAAGACGTCTAGCTCACCTGGGAAGACCTGCTTTCTTATTTTCTAAATAAGGGAATTGGTTGGAATCTCTTCTATTTTTTATGGTTGTAATATTCAGAATGGATTTTTCCACATATAAGGAATTTTACTTTCTCAAACTGGATGGTAGCCCTTTGCTGTTCAGTACTAATGTGAAAATGGAGAAGAACATGTCTGTATTGACATGGAAGAATTAACCAAGGTGGACTCTTTCAGACGGGCTTTCTTTGAACAGGTGTTCAAAAGCCAAAGGCTTCCTAAGGCATTTGTAAAGCTAAATTTCACTGCAGTCTGGAGCCCTGGGTATTGTGTCAGGAGTCATATGCCATGAGATCCTTTTCTTTTGACAACATATCTGTCTGATAAAGAAAATAAATCCATTTGACAGAACAAAGAATTGCCTCATACAAAATTATGCTAGAAAAAAGTCAGCTTTATTTTCCACTCCAAGTGCCTAGGAGAAAAATGATATGAGATTTAAAAGAAAGAGTTCTCTGTCCTGAGAAAGATTAAATTTTTACATATTCCCTCAGGAATTAATGCATTTGCTAAGTCAATTTCAGCTACCTCCAACAAGCCTTTTTGATGGCTTACCAGAAAGATGCGTCAAAATAGAGTAATGATAAAAACAACGATGATAACTGAACACCCAAACCAGAGCCGTGTTGAAGACAAAAGCATGGGAGGCAGTTTCACCATGAAATCTACATATGCCGAGGAGAGTTATTCCAACTTAGCGCCACACTTAACTACTCCTGTCCTGTGGCCAAGGCAAAGAGAAATTAAATAAATTGTTTAGCTTTTGTTAAAAAAAAAAAGAAGAAGAAGAAAGGAAAGGCAGAAATGAAGCGCTAGTGTGACATGAGAGACAAACATTCCTGGCATATTAGGAAAAAGTGATCAGGAGGTTATTTTAAATGTTATAATAAAAATTGTCATTATAGGGCAGTTCCTCTGGCTCAAAGGAGTAGGGCACCGGTCCCATATAGCGGAGGTGGTGGGTTCAACCCTGCCCTGGCCAAAAACTTCCAAAAAGAAAAAAAATTGTCATTATAGTAAGTTTTATAGTATATATAAAACATTCTCAGTTATCTCTGGTGAAAGGCAAAAGCCTAAAAGCATTAAATTACGATCATTTCTTAAAGGCACA
>CAUYON010052343.1:0-26672 GCA_963573935.1 Arctocebus calabarensis
GAAAAAAAAAAAGAAATTTTAGATTTAAACTTAACCATTCAACATCTGGATTTAACAGACATCTACAGAACATTTCATCCTAATAAAATTGAATGCACATTCTTCTCATCAGCCCATGGAACATACTCCAAAATTGACCACATCTTAGGTCACAAGTCTAACCTCAGCAAATTTAAAAGAATAGAAATTATTCCTGACATCTTATCGGACCACCATGCAATAAAAGTTGAAGTCAACAATAACAGGAATCTGCAAACTCATTCAAAAACATGGAAGCTAAATAATCTTATGCTGAAGGATAGATGGGTCATAGAGGAGATTAAGAGGGAAATTACCAGATTTTTGGAACAAAATGACAATGAAGACACAAATTATCAGAACCTCTGGGATACAGCAAAGTCAGTCCTAAGAGGGAAATTTATAGCACTGCAAGCCTTCCTCAAGAAAACAGAAAGGGAGGAAGTTAACAACTTAATGGGACATCTCAAGCAACTGGGGAAGGAAGAACTTTCCACCCCTAAACCCAGCAGAAGAAAAGAAATAACCAAAATTAAAGCAGAATTAAACAAAATTGCAAACAAACGAATTATAGAACAGATCAATAAATCAAAAAGTTGTTTTTTTGAAAAGGTCAATAAGATAAATAAACCTTTGGCTAACTTAACTAGGAAAAAAAGAGTAAAATCTCTAATTTCTTCAATCAGAAATGGTAAAGATGAAATAACAACAGACCCCTCAGAAATCAAAAAAATCCTCAATGAGTACTGCAAGAAACTGTTCTCTCAGAAATATGAAAAGCTGAAGGAAATTGACCAATACTTGGAAGCATACCACCTACCAAGACTTAGCCAGAACCAAGTGCAAAAATTAAACAGTCTTATATCAAGTTCTGAAATAGCATCAACAATACAAAATCTCCCTGAAAAGAAAAGCCTGGGACTAGATGGCTTCACGTCAGAATTCTACCAAACCTTTAAAGAAGAACTAGTACCTATATTACTCAACCTCTTCTAAAATATAGAAAAAGTAGGAATACTACCCAATACATTCTATGAAGCAAACATCACCTTGATCCCTTAACCAGGGAAAGACCCAACAGGAAAAGAAAATTATAGACCAATATCAGTAATGAATATTCATGAAAAAATATTCAACAAGATCCTAGCAAACAGAATCCAGCAACACATCAAACAAATTATACACCATGACCAAGTGGGCTTTATCCCAGGATCTCAAGGCTGGTTCAGGATACGTAAATCTGTAAATGTAATTCAGCACATAAACAAATTAAAAAATAAAGACCATATGATTCTCTCAATTGATGCAGAAAAAGCTTTTGACAACATCCTCCCTTCATGATTACAACACTAAAAAAAAATGGGTATAGAACGGTCATTAAACTAATAGTGGCCATCTACAGCAAACCCACAGCCAATATCGTATTGAATAGAGTTAAATTGAAGTCATTTCCACTTAGATCAGGAACCAGGCAAGGTTGCCCATTATCTCCTCTGCTCTTCAACATTGCAATGGAAGTTTTAGCCATTGCAATCAGGGAAGAAAAGGCGATCAAAGGTATCCACATAGGGTCAGAAGAGATCAAACTTTCACTCTTCACAGATGATACGATTGTATATCTGGAAAACACCAGGGATTCTACTACAAAACTTTTAGAAGTGATCAAGGAATACAGCAGCATCTCAGGCTATAAAATCAACACCCATAAATCTGTAGCCTTTATATACACCAACAGTAGCCAAGCTGAAAAAATAGTCAAGACTCTATTCCTTTCACAGTAGTACCAAAGAAGATGAAATATTTGGGAGTTTACCTAACAAAGGATGTGAAAGATCTTTATAAAGAGAACTATGAAACTTTAAGAAAAGAAATAGCTGAAAATGTTAGCAAATGGAAAAATATACCTGCTCATAGCTGGGAAGAATCAGCATTGTTAAAATGTCCATACTACCCAAAGCAATATATTATTTTAATGCAATTCCTATTAAAGCTCCATTGTCATATTTTAAAGATCTTGAAAAAATAATACTTCATTTTATATAAAATCAGAAAAAACCTCGAATAGCCAAGACATTGCTCAGAAATAAAAACAAAGCAGGAGGAATAATGCTACCAGACCTGAGACTCTACTATAAATTGATATTGATCAAAACTCAAAACAGCATGGTACTGGCACAAAAACAGAGAGGTTTGGAACAACATAGAGAACCAAGAGATGAATCTAGCTACTTATCATTACTTGATCTTTGACAAGCCAACTAAAAACATTCAGTGGGGAAAAGACTCTCTAACAAATGGTGCTGGGTGAACTGGCTAGCAACCTATAAGAGGCTGAAACTAAATCCACACCTCTCACCATTAACTAAGATAGACTCTCACTGGATTAAAGACTTAAAAAGACATGAAACTATAAAAATTCTAGAAGAAAGTGCAGGGAAAACTCTTGAAGGAATCGGCTGGGTGAATATTTTATGAGGAGGAATCCCCAGGCAATTGAAGGAGTATCAAAGATACACTACTGAGACCTGATCAATTTAAAGAGCTTCTGTACAGCCAAGAACATAGTAAGTTTAGAAAGCAGACAGCCCTCAGAATGGGAGAAAATATTTGAAGATTATGCCTCCGACAAAAGTTTAATAACCAGAATCCACAGAGAACTCAAACGTATTAGCAAGAAAAGAACAAGTGATCCCATCTCAGGATGGGCAAAAGATTTAAAGAGAGACTTCTCTAAAGAAGACAAGCGCACAGCCTACAGACACATGAAAAAATGCTTACCATCCTTAATCGTTAGAGAATTGCAAATCAAAACTACTTTGAGATATCACCTAACTCCAGTAAGATTAGCCCACATAACGCAATCCCCAAACCAGAGATGTTGGCGAGGATGTGGAGAAAAGGGAACACTTCTACACTGCTGGTGGGAATGCACACTAATATGTTCCTTTTGGAAGGATATTTAGAGAGTACTTAGAGATCTAAAAATTTACCTGCCATTTGATCCTATAATTCCTTTACTAGGTATACATACAGAAGACCAAAAATCACATTATAACAAAGACATCTGTACCAGAATGTTCATTGCATCCCAATTCATAATTGCTAAGTCATGGAAGAAACCTAAGTGCCCATCGATTCATGAATGGATTAATAAATTGTGGTACATGTATACCATGGAATATTATGCAGCCTTAGAGAAAGATGGAGACTTTACATCTTTCATGTTTACATGGATGGAGCTAGAACATATTCTTCTTAGCAAAATATCTCAAGAATGGAAGAAAAAGTATCCAATGTACTCAGCCCTACTATGAGGCTAATTTATAGCTGTCGTATGAATGGTATAACACAAGAATATAGGGAAAGGGGCAAGGGTAGGGAGGGGAGAGAGGAGGTTGGGGTGGAGGGAGGGTAATTGATGGGGCCACAGCTACAGTGCATGTTAGAAGGGTACAGGAGAACCTTGCTAAATGCAGAATACAGATGTCTTCATATAATAACGGAGAAATTGCCAGGAAGGCTATGTTAATCAGTTTGATGAAAATAGTTAAGATTGTAAATGAAACCAGCACATTGTACCCCTTGATTGCACTATTGTACACAGCTATGATTTAATGATAAAGATAATAAACATAATAATAATAAAGCTTAATTACCATTAGTAACTCACATTTTTTCTGGAAAACATGAAGAAATAGATTGCTATTAATTAATAGACACTTATATTTGGACATAAATTTATTTTGTTTAATTTTGCCTAAAAGACTTCCTAATATTAATCCTAATATTATTAACCTTGAGAGTAGAGTGATTTATTAGTCTAACATGGGGAATTTTGTGGGAATTGCTAGCATCTCTTGCTGAAATCTATGACTTCTCTCTGTATTTCTCTTTTCTGCCATCTTCCAATTACCCTTTCTATTTTTATGCATTCTTTTAACTGAATGACCCAGAACACACACTCTAACCTTTCATCAGGCTGAGGCTGAATTTAACCCTTTCCCCTCTCCACCTACTCTAGCAAGAGCAAACTAACTCAAGTGCTATCCTGAGTGCTTTCTTAGCTCAAATCTTTTATTTTTATAACTTGACATTAGCAAATTAAAAAAGAAGTTTCTTAGATAATGTTTATTAGTTACCAAAACTGCACAGGTGTTAGCTATAGTGTTTATGAAAACTACTCCCTTAAATTATGTTCACATAATAAGTAAATACTAGGCAAACATTCTAATAAAATGTAAATAAAATGTAAAGTGCTAGTATTTGTTGGCTGAAATAATTTTAAATATTTTGAGTGCTTACTTTAAAGAGAATATGGATTCTTCTTTAATTCTTTTCTATATTTTAAGCCATAGATATTTAGATGACAATCTAAAAGTGAACAGTTTGGAAAATGGATTTGTGGTTAGCTAGATTGCTTAAATATTTTCCTAGCCTTTACTCCCAATCTAATTTCAAGAGACTTTATTGTCCAACATTTCAGAGGCTCAGGAAAGATCACCTGAGGCAAACAAGGAATGTCACCTCCTTATGATGATGCCACATTAGACACCTGGGATGAGAACCAAACAGAAGGGAAAATGATTCATTCTATTAACATAATTTTTAGCGTCTGGTTCTTATTACTTTGTAGTTTAGAAAGGATTGCATTGATTTGATTAAAAAATACATCAATGAAAACCTAAGAGAGAGCTGGAGTGGATGTCTACCCTTTATCCAGACTGTGCAGATGGTCAGATTCTCTGAATAGTTCCAGGTCATACCAACTACCTGAAAAATGAATCCTGCCACCTAGACACATAAAATAACCATAAGTTTTGTTTCATTAAAGAAAAATTCAATGTGTTTAAATTTTTTACATCGTGTAAAGGTTAAAGTATTTTTTTCTGATAAACAGCCATAAAAATTTTGTATTGAAGCTAAAAAGACATATATAAGAAAATGTTTTCATAACTAAGTTAAATTAGACTAATATACTCAGAGGAGCTAAAAAATTCTTTGTCTTTACATGCTTGCAAAGTCATTGTAAGGATTAGGAAAAATAGGTGAAGTACTCAGAACACAATACAAGCACAATAAATTTACATCTATTGTAATAAATAGGATAAAAGTAATAGAAAGACAAAAAGTTTGGGTGATATTACAGTGGAATACAATACTTTTGTGATTCTTAGATATGCAAGAAATGATCAATTTTGGAGCACATTATACTCTACTTTTTTTTTTCTTTTTGCAATTTTTGGCCAGGGGTGGGTTTGAACCCACCACCTCCAGCATATAGAGCCAGTGCCCTACTCCTTTGAACCACAGTCACCACCCTGGAGCACATTATAAAAGAGAAGAGTTACTTTTATTAATCATAAGAAAGGGAATGTTATATCCATAAGGACAGGGACCATACAGAGGTATGGTTCATGAGCTCCTAAATGAAATTAGATTACATTCTGTGCTCCCCCAACCTCCCCAATAGTAGGAAGGCTCTATTATGATTCAATAAAGATAAGGGGTTCACATTTCTCCAGAGGGAAATTAAGTCTCTATTCTGATGTTGCTGGGAAAGGAGTGGGTCTTTGAAAGAGATGTTTATACCTGTGCTCTGGTGGATCAAAACTTTGTTTTTTTCCCCCCCCCCTGAAGTCTTTTATCTCAAAGTCAGATATCATATCTATAGGGTATAATTTTCCCTAGAGGGTGAGGAAGAGAAGAAGGAAATAAAACCAAAAATACAGTCATTGGGTTTCTCCTTTTCTTCCAAATGTCAGGTTCCTGCTGGTGATAAGGGAGGTCCTGGGAGGAAGAAAGCTAGGGATTGTGCACTGCCTGCCTTAGGGATTGCTTCCCATCATTTCTTTGTGGGGGAAAAAGAAAGATGCTGTGGGAAAAGCAGAACAATTTTACTAAAGTAGACTTGAGTTTGAATCCTGTGACAGCCATATAATAATTGCAACCTCAGTCAAGTGACTTGTTATCTATAGCTTTAGTTTCAATTGTGTAATGAAGGTAACATGGCCTATCTTTGAAAATTATAATACACAATGTATAGATCATACAGAGGCCTGACAGTTAAGTTTGTGAACTTGCTGCTATGTGTGTATGTTGGCAGCACTATGCAAACAACTCAGTAAGGTTTTATAACCTTTGTATATCAATGTCTCACATCTGTGTCCATGTTGACATGTAGTGGTGTCTTGCTGAGTAGTGTTCATTACTGTTGCATGTTTTTGTGTGTCATCACAAGACTGTTGGAGCTTGAATTAGAGCAATGAACAAACATTAAATTTCTTGTTAAACTTGATAAGAGTGGAAGTAAAATCAGGGACATGTTAGTCCAAGTTTATGGGCATAATGCCATGAAGTGTACATGTATAATGCCACAGCAGTGTGCAAATGGATGACATACGTTTTTCTGAGGGGAGAGAAAGCTGTCCCTGAGAAAGAGGTCAGGAGGACCAGAAACAAGCAGAACTGATGAAAACATTGAAAACATTTGTGGAATTATACATCAAAATCATTGACTGGCTGTGAGAAGCATAGCAGACCAAGTAAACATCAATAGGGAAACAGTTGGGAAAATCCTAACTGAAAATCTTGGCCAACAACTCAAGGCTCCTGTATCATGACAATGCACTAGCTTACAAGGCACTTCCTGTGAGGGAGTTTTTGGCCAGTAAATAAATAACTGTTGGAACACTCTCTCTACTTACCTGATCTGGCCCCTAATGACTTTTTTCTTTACCCACAAATAAAGGAAAGATCAAAAGGAAGACATTTTGATGACATTCAGGACATCAAGAGTAATATAATGACAGCTCTGATCCAATCCAAAAAAAAGTTTCAAAATTACGTTGAAGGGTGGACTAGATGCTGGTTTCAATGCATAGCTTTCCAAGGAGAATACTTCAAAGGTGACGGTAATAGTATTCAGCAATGGGGTATATAGCACTTTCTCTAAAGTGAGTTCACAGACTTAATTGTCAGATCTTATATAAAAGTACTGAATACTAAAGTGTGTTCTGGAGAGCAGTGAACTGCAAGAGATATAAATCTGTACTCTAACAACTCTAATCTCCGTGGTCAAATACACATGGGAAAGGCTACTTTACTAAATTCCCTTATTGGAAGTTCACAACATTCACACTGGCAAACACATTAATAGCTGTAAGAAATTCTGCAGTAAAAAGAAAACCCTAGGTAATGATTAAATATATCACTTTATTTGTAGGGGGATAGACTTGAATTGTCTATCCTATGGAATATTTTTATCTTACCATGATTTTGGAAGGGTTGGGATAATATAGCATAAGCAACATGATAGATTTCTGAAGATAACTATTATCTGTGGATGTCTAAGTGTGCAGCTGGAGGATAACTAAGGATAGAAGAGGTTGTCTTTAGTCCAATATAAAGGCAATAATTAAATTGGAAAGTTCCTGTAGGGAACAAAGCTAACATAATTAGGCCATAGTTAATCTATGTGGCTATTTTCTTTTTGTCTGTTTATAGTGAATAAGTACTGGAAGTACAAGAGTTTAAATATATATTTGGATTCCCATTTATGGTCTTTAACAAATGAAATACATATACACACATTCTTCTTGAATTAAAGACAATATAAGATGTTCTCTCAAAGGGTCAGGAGAAAACTTCTAAATACGGATCAAAAATATTTTCACATAGTAAATGAAAAAATCTCATGAATGTTATGTCAATTAGGTTGATGAAAATATCTCAGATTGTATGTGAAACCCGCACACTGTACCCCAAGATTGAATTATTGTTCACAGTTATGATTCAATAAAAAAAAGAAAAAAAAAGAATTTATTTGATGTTTATCATTAAATAATGCCCCTAGTTCTTCAAAGATGAGATTTCCTTTGTGTATTTAGGAGAATAGTTCTCAGTTTTCTCATTGAGAGTGTGGAACCAGACATCCTGAATTGATTTTCATTCCATAGCTTATCAGCTATGTTACCTCAGGAAAGTCACTTAATTTCTCTAACCACAGTTTTCTCAACTGGTAACTACTTCAAAACTTTATTGGAAGGATTAAATAAATTAATCCATGTAAAGAATCTATTTGAGCGTCAGGCACATGGTAAGTAGCCAATGAAATTTAGCTATTCTTATATGTAACATAAATATTTTTATTTAGATCTGCAACTAAAAATGTTTATTGAACAAAATAGTACACTCTGAGCTGAGTATTATTCTAAACGCTCTACAAGTCATTTAATTTTCATTGAGGTTGGATAACCGGCACAACGTGTCACAACAGCTAAGGGCAGAGCTGGGACCACCATCTTCTGCCCCTGCTTGTGTAATACGATATAACTAACAAAAAACAGTAGGGGTGAAGTGACTCCTCAATTTTGAGCATAAAATGAATTTTTAATCCCTTTCTCTCTTGTTCAAGGCTTGAAATACGAATATTTTTCTGTCTTGAATGTTGAGAAGTGTCATTCATATTGATGTAACAGTAAGCGATTTAGTCATTACAAACCTATGGTTTTCATGGAGCTTTAGTTTCAAGCATATTATTTTGTTATGACACTCTGAAGGTAAGTTTAGCTGTATCTATTTCCATTCTTAACATTAGAAGCATATATTCTTGAAGTATTTCATTTCTTTAATCATTGTCTACCTCATTCACAAACTTAACTGTACACAAGTCTTTTGAAAGTTTTGAGATTCACAAAAGTCAGGAAAAAAAATCTACCTGGACAGAAACAAATGAAGCCCTCCCAGCAACACTGATAAGCAAGTGTGAACCTTGTACTGGAAAATCAGAAAGGTCACCATCTACTGTGTTTCTTGGAAGCAAAATAATGGATCATAACACAGTCTGTCTCAAAACTTTTGTAATGACCCCCATATGTTTTTCATGTATTTAACTTGTATCTTTGATTGTGGTGCATAAAATTGTGGTGACATACACACATTGCACTCTACTTTGTGAGAAAATTCCAGGTATTTTTTCCAAGAAAACTTTTTTTTTTTTGTAGATGTTTGAGTTATTCAGATTTTACAGAACCTTCAAAAAAAGTTTGATTTCAGAGACACATCTTAAACTACGGCAAGGTCTGCTTTGGAATCAGAGAGATCTGGGGGAGGTCCAGACTCTTTATTTCCCTTTATAGCTGTGAAATTTTTAGCAAACAATTAACCTTTCTAACCTTTCATTTTTCTTAGGAACTATGAGAATTCAGTAAGACAACACATGAAAAGCCCTTAGCAGTGGCAGACACATAGGATGCACTCAAAACAAACAAACAAAAATGAGCAATTTATGCTATTTCAATAACAGAAACGAAAAAAAAAATGAAACCATCAAACAAAACATATTTTTTTTGGCTTAATAATATAAACCAAAAAAAAAAAAAAAAAAAAGAAAGAAAAAAAAAGAAACCATGAAACCAGAAAAATGTTTTTCTTTGTACCTGCAACCTATTTAGGTAAGTTCCTCGCTTCTCTTTCAAGTGTGTACTACACAGGGCACTTTCATGTTAGTAACATTATTTTTTCTTTAACCAAGATTTTTAATGATTTTTATTTAGTTGTCCTTTTGAAAGGTGTTAATTCGCTTTCTGAACTGGAAGTGGTTTCTGTAATACCACAGACAAATCAGATCTAGCCACAACTTTTTAATCAGAACGTTTACTGGGAATGACCTGCCTTGTCCTTAGAAAAGTAATCTGTGCTTCTAAGTCTTTGTTTAATAATTTATTTGTATACAGAGGCTTCTGAAAACTGAGTAGACAAATGTTTCCCTTTCATCTTATATAGACATAGGCAAATATAAACCTTGTGTGTGTGTGTGTGTGTGTGTGTGTTGCTTCTAGCTTCTTTCTGCTCAAAGTTTAAAAGGGGGCTTAATTTTAAAATAATTCTGGCCAATTTAAGCTTTATATGATGCCCTTACAGGAGTAACAAAGATAACCATGACTGTTTATTGAGCCCCATTAAATGCCAGGCGGTGTGCTCGTTGGATTTCATAAATTATCTTAATTTTCACATTCTATTTCCCTAGTTTTACAGATGAGAAAATGGAAGTTCAGAGAGTTTAGAAGACTTGAGAAACTTCCCATACTAACTAAGTGCCAGAACCAGAATGTAAATCCTTATTTATACATCCACAACCTGAGCTTTCTTCAGGGCACTGCGGTGTGACCATCGCCGTTTCTGTGAAACATTTCTGCTCTCCTAGACTGGATGTGCTGAGCGCCTTGGGATGGTTCTGCTCCCTGGTCCCGGGGTGTTTTCATTTTTCCATATGAAAAGTTTGCTGGTAACATTTAATATGCTTGCCTTTGAAAATAACATGGTAATAAAAGTTAAGGTTGTTTGAAAAATTAAATCAAATGAATGATAAATGCAGTCCAATAAAAAGTAGATGTAATTGATTGATTAAGGGGGAATCGTGATTCCAATGAAGTAGCAGTGCTTACAATCTTTCAATAAATAAAAACATTAAAACAATAGCAGATTTTGCCGTATCCATTAACACAGTATAAGGGAATAGTTGGGTTCCATGCTTTGCCATTAAGTTCCTTCTGAATTAATTCCTAGAGAAATTATAGGCAAATAGCACCTTCCCTGCAGTGCTTTTTTAATGCTGTAAGATAAGGATTAAGAAACCCTGTGGCCCAGTAAGAAACCTATTTTGTAGTCTCTTTGTACTGATAAAATTTCTTCTGGCACTGAGCTCCCACTGTCAAAAATACTATAACATTTTACTAGTTTGCAAAAGATGAAAATGTTACCAGATGTTAAATTCAAGGAGCAAGTTAACAACTTCTGTTTTCAAATGAGTAGGTTTCTATCTTAAAAGGAAATTTTAAGAAAAGACTCTGTTCCACCAGTCACAGTCCTAAAAAAAGTTGAGTCAATTTCTGACTTGAATTTTATCATTATTTAGTCTTGCAGGATGGAGCTTTTGAATAATGGGATATGTGCTAATTACCTTAATTCCTACTAGGTTTTATAAATGCCTTCCTTTGAACCAAAAAGGCCTGGGTTTCCAGAACAAGGTAATTAAATAACTTTCACCCAGTGACACAGATAACCACGTGCCTTAATGCAGGAAATCTTAACTATTATTCATGTGTTATGTATCTTTTGCTCTTCCACGAGGATGTCTTTCCACCCTGGCCTGGCTCCTTAGCATAAATAGTTTATTGAAATGAAAGCATTTCAGAGATTATTTTCCACCCTGACTTGTTAATCAGGGCTGGCATTTTCACTTAGTTCGGGCTATCCTCCGCATGAGGAAGATCAGTAGATCAGAAGCCACACAGAAAATGCAAGTAAAGCATAGGAGAAATGAATATGTGTATCTAATAAATGTGGGCCTGGGTTTTTATTAGTCTTTTGATGGATTGCACCAGATACGTGGAGAATACATGCATGTGGCATTTTTGATCTGTATCCTAGGAGGAGTTTTCAATATTTCACTTTAGGTTCTTCAAAGAACAATTCTTTGATTCAGTAATAGCTATAGAAACCTTCTCCTTTGATATCCAAGGGTGGTGCGGAACTCTTCTTTTGATTAAGAAGCACTCAGGCAAATGAAGAACATTATAACAGATGAAATAGGGAGTCTGTGCCAATCATCCTACATTAAGTCAGGCCTATGTTAAAGACAAAACCGAGTTACATGTAGAAGAATATTTGATGCTACATATGAAAACATACAGAGTGGTTTTTACTCACACTGTGTTATGTTTTCTTTTTCTGTTTCTTCCCATGATCTGCTAATACTTTCAATCCTTACTCTAAACAGTTGGTGAAGATACTATCAAAGTAATGAGACATGAGCTCAATATTTCAACATCAAATTGGCAGATTGAGAGCTGTTGCTTGGATACAGTGAATACAGTTTTCTTGTAAGTCCTGAAAACTCTGGTTTCAGGGACTCACCTCTGCCCCTCACTGCCCGCAGTTTTCTGAATACTTGCACCTTGCCACTTGAGAAGGGACCGTGAAAATGTGTTAGTGAACACATTCTAGTACGCTTGTGGGAATTCAAATTAAGAACTACTAGCTCAATATGATGCTGTCAGAATGCCTTAAAATTAATATAAATAATATTCCAATGACAGATACTGCCTTAAATACTAGCAATGTTGGTACAAATTGACTAGACATAGATACAAGCTTGTGTAAAAAAATGCACCTTGACTAGGAAGCAGTTTGTCAATTTTTAAACTCTATATTGAAATGGAAGAGTTAAAACCATGTTTACACAACAGATTATATGTGTATACTACAGATTCAATCATATTGCAGTCAGATTTGGATTTTATGCTTAATGATTCTATTTACAGATAGGAGCACTTCTCTCCTGGACTCTGGACGCTCTGCCATCTCCGTCTTCTCCCGCCTCCTCCCCTTCATCCTTCCCTTTCTTCTTTCCTTCCTTCCTTCTATTCTCTCCTCCTCTCTCTCTTTTCTTCCTCCTAAATAAAAACTGAGCTGTATTTTGTTGCAAGGATTAAGTGATGGGTTATAAGACAGTAAATATGGCCTCCATGGAATTTAAAAGCTAAAGGGGAGGCACATTAAGGACATAATTTAATAAATACATGTGTGTTAGATAGGGATAAATGACAGACTTTATAATTTTGCCACAGGAACCTGATCCTTCTGCTGTTCTTTCTTCTCTTCATTGTTGGTATGACCATCCCTCAGATGCAAACATGAAACCCAGGAATTCTAGACTCTTCCCTCTCTCCTTAACACCCACCCTGTAAACTAGCTGAGTCAAGTCCAGTGCCTTAATGTGTACTGGGTCAATTTCTCCCTGTTAATTTCCCCCATTTCAGCCTATTGGTGGTCGTGACTTGTCTCATTCATATTTCAATAATGGCGAAACCAGCCTCTCTTTCTTAGTGTCCCCACCAAGTGCAGCCTCCATATCCACTTTCCATTATCAAATACACAGTGACTGTCTATAAGTGCCAGACAATGTGCTGGAATTTTTTAAGCACACATATCTGACATTCTTTCCCCTTTTCTCAAGTTCATAAACTTTGGATGGGTCATCATAGTCTTTGGAATAAACTCTGAAGCATGATATATACCAGGCATCCTCAAACTTTTTAAACTGGGGGCAAATTTACTGTCCCTCAGACTGTTGGAGGGCCCAACTACAGTTAAAAAAAAAAAAAGACTATGAACAAATTCCTATGCACACTGCACATATCTTATTTTGAAGTAAAAAACAAAACGGGAACAAATACAATTCACACCAATGCATGTGGCCCGTGGGCCGTAGCTTGAGGACGCCTGAAATATACAGTCCTTCAACTTAGGCCACAAATTCTCTTCTCCTTTCCTCTTCTCTTCTCTCCTCTCCTCTGACTCTCCTGTCTTCCCTCCTTCCCTCTTCCCTTTCTTCCTTTTTTCCCCCTCTCCTCTCCTCACCCTCCTTACCCCTTCTCTCTTCTGCTTCCCTCCCTACCTCCGTCCCTCCCACTTTTCCTTCCTCTTTCTTTTTGTTCGTTCCTTCTCCTCCTCCTCTTCTTCTTTCTCTTCCTCCTCCTTCTCCTCCTCTTCCTTTTCTTCTTTTTCCTGTCTCTCTCTCTTTCCTTCCCACTCTCCCTCCCTCCTTCTCTCTCTCTTTCTTCTGCTTTTCACCAGTCTTCACCACTGTTTCTTACAATAGCACACATTTTCAACACTCTGAGTCTTTCCAAATGCTGGCCCCTGTTATTCTCATCTAATCTTCAATAGCCAAATTTCTGTCTATCCTTTAATAACTAATTTTAATTCTCCTATCCTCATTGAACTTATCCCGGCCTTTTCACTCTGTTTATGCTTATGTTTTTCTCTTTCGTGCAATGTTTACATGCATACTACTTGCATACAACACTGAGGTCTCTGAAGCCAGAGGCTGAGTCTCATTTTTTCTCTATGTCAATCTCATTACTATTACATAGAAGATGTGCAATAAAAACCAAGGACTATGGCCACCCTGTGTGGCTGAATGAACTGCCATTTAGTCTATTTTCTTTTACCAATCAGTTGTCAACTGTTCCTTTACCTAACAACATTTTAACAAGTAAAACAGATTATTTTACTGATTTAAAAATAATTATCCTATGACAATGAAAATATAGAACAAGCATCACACATAAACCCTTAGGTTATGGAGGTTTACCTGGGAGACACTCTTTGTCCTTTCCTATCCTGGTTGGAGGAGATGAAGCAGCTAGTGAACATCTGATGTACTGTGCAGATACAGAAATAAGACGGACTAAGGTGAAGTTGTAGTTTTATTTGTAGGGCTAAGGGAAAAGGAGATGACCACTGTGTACACAGAACTTGAAACACACATTTTCCTCTCATCATGAAGGCCTTCCCAAATCCGTCTGTTTTCTCCTTTAAAACTTAGCATTATAACCTTAGAGGTTAAGTCACCTACTACTATTACTCTCTTCATTAAGATATTTAATTCATGCTATACTATTTGGCACTTATAGCTATGCTGCCTTGATCATTTTCACAGTACTGCTACATGCACACATACCTGCCTGCTTATGAATTAGCAAAACAGAGATGCAAAGTGCCTTCACCTTTGAACTGTACAGCAGATATTCAGTGCTTGTGGAAGAGGGACTCATCCTCTTCCCCAGGATTAGCCACCCAATGAATGATGCATTTTTATTGGTCTATCTGGATACTTTCCTTTCTCACAGGCAGTTGAAAATAACAATTGTTTGCTGCCTTTTAGAATGCACGGCATAATTAGATTTCATTAAAAAGTAAATACGGGAAATACTGGGCTACAGTAGTATTGTTCAGCCCCATCTCTGGATAGCTTAGTTTGTACATTGCATGTATCTGTCTTTTCCATAGCAAGGTGATTGGCAAGGGTCAGGGTAGACGTGTGGCTGAAGCACAAATATTCAGACCGAGAACAATTTCTCTGTGCCACAGGATTGCCATCTGAGGTCAATATTGCATTCGAAAGCAGCTTCGCTTTGAATATGACAGATAGGTTACATAGAAGACCACAGGGAAACAGTGGGTTCTTGGAATACGTAATCAGAACCGAAACAGTAATCTTTTCCTCAAGTGCAAATTTGACAACTGAGCTATGTCTGACTAATATTGAACATCCGTATCGACCTGTCAAGGTCAATAGTTGGGCTTAGTTATGCTCTGTATTGATTGCTTACATTTTCTAAATAAGAAAGAAATGGCCAAATGGGAAAATTCCATTGCACCTGGAGAAAGGTTTTGTTTTGTTTTGTTTTAAGTGTAATTTAATTTTACATGGTAAATGAAGGCGCTACCTTTTGAAAATTTGGTCTTAGGTTTATTTCAATCTCATGAATTAATCCTATAGACATCAATGTGTTTTTAGAGAAATTAAGACAAAAGAATCATTTTCATACAACTTTAAATTTGGGCTGAAGTGTTTTTTTTTTTATAAACCAAGAGATAGTGCGTCTTTATGACAAAAAACCTTTGGCTTTGGATTCACACAGGTCTATGACTAAGCACTGGCTCCTTTTATATCAAATGACATCCTTGGACAAGTGACTTAAGCTATTTGCTTCTCATTTTCTTAGTTAATAACAATATATCAGGAGCTCGCGAATCTAATGCAATTAGTACTGGTTTTTGATTAACAAATACAATCATTTAAGTAGGGAATCATAAAAATTATATCTGCGTCACACAAAGTTTTAAAATGTCTAAAAGTACATTCATTCAACAATCTTTTGATGCTAGATCAATGTCAATTCTCTGGAGAAAGATTAGTATGGAATTTCTTACCTAAGTTGTGGCCATAATGTACCATGCACACTTCTAGTTTTCATGTATGTGAAGTAGGAATAATAAAGCCCCATGCAAAAGAAACTTAATATATTGACCTTCCAGATAGTTTATCATTTGTCTTTATTTTTTATATTTGCCACATCTACACGTAATTTAATAGCAATTTGTGACAGCAATTAGACTTTTCCAACTCTTTCCTAGAAATAATAAGCTTCTTTTTGTTCTCACATTTTAATATTTAACCAAGTCACATAATACAATAACAAGTACAATGGGTAACAAGCAAATGAGTGGAAAAGGCGACTGATTCTTGCTGAGTGAGCATCACCGCTGCTGGGAGCAGAGGAGACTCTGTAGAACAAGTGGGGCCATCTGTTGAATAAGAGAACCACCTGTGTAATTTAAAATTTTCTAGAAGCCAAATTAAAAAGGAAAGGCAAAAAGATGAAACCAATCTTAATAACATATTAAGCTCCATACAGCATATCATTTCAATCTGTAAACAATATGAAAATTATTGAGATCTTTATACTCTTATACAATGTCTTGAAAATCTGGTATATATTTTCCATTTATAGCACCTCTTACATCAGATGAGCACAATATGCATGTTTAATACATGTTTAGTCACAGGCAGCTAGTGTCCAAGGTATTGGAGACCATAGCCGAAGAGATTATTATTCTCAAGTGAGCAGTGTGTCTTGGGCTTAGCCCTTGTTTGTGCCAGGAGAACGGACAAGTACGATCAGTCCAATGAGGTTGTTAAGTGGGGTCTGTTAACTGAGGTCAGGCACACCTGACCTACCTTGCAAGCTTGTTATAAGGATTGGTAAACACTGAGTAGCTACGAGGTACCCGCACTATATGCACCCCATATACTGTGTCATTTAATCCTATTTGGACACAAGTATTATTAGTCAGATTGGGGAAAACTGAGACACAGAGAGATTAATCCCAAGGCTGGTAAATAATGAAGCTATTAAAAAATATATTTTTCAAGCTCTTAAGACATTACTCTAAAAAGGACTGACCTTATTTACTGTAATCATGATCAATGATGATGATGGTGATGCATGTCTGACCAGTAGTTTTCAAGTTCTCCAAATGTCCTGTGCTGTCTTTGATGGACCTGAATCACATGCAGTGTTGAGTCCGCAGTAACTGAGTTAAGAGTGTTACATAAGCTGTTGTTCAAACACCAGTCTACTTCTGACCAGTCTTGGCTAGTGTTGCTCCCTAGCTTGAAATGCTTCCCAGCAGCACCTTCTGACTCTTTGTTTAACAAGTTTAGGTTAAATACTCTCTTTTCTATGAGATTTTTCTAGACTCTCTGCTCATAACAACCTCATTTTTTTATTTTTATTTTTTTTTATTGTTGGGGATTCATTGAGGGTACAAGAAACCATGTTACACTGGTTGCATTTGTTGGGTAAAGTCCCTCTTACAATCGTGTTTTGCCCCCAAAAGGTGTAGCACACACTCAGACCCCACCCCCTCACTCCTTCCCTCTCTCTACTCTTCCTTTCTCCACCCCTCCCCCATTCCTTCTCTCTCTGCTCTCCCCTTCCCTTACCCCCACCATGTGAATAATTGTCATTAATTGTCCTCATATCAAACTTGAGTACATGGGATTCATGCTTCTCCATTCTTGAGATGCTCTACTAAGAATAATGTGTTCCACTTCAATCCAGGTTAATACAAAGGCTATAAAGTCTCCAATTTTTTCAATGGCTGAATAGTATTCCATAGTGTACATATACCATAGCTTGTTAATCCATTCCTGGATTGGTGGGCATTTAGGTTGTTTCCACATTTTGGTGATCGTAAATTGAGCTGCAATAAACAGTCTAGTGCAAGTGTCCTTATGCTACAAGGATTTTTTTCCCTTCTGGGTAGATGCCTAGTAATGGGATTGCAGGATCAAATGGGAGGTCTAGCTTGAGTTCTTTTTTAACTAAAAATAGAAAACTTAGCCAAGCATTGTGGCCACAGCTTGTAGTCCCAGCTACTTGGAAGGCTGAGGCAGAGGAGTATCGCTTGAGCCCAAGACCTTGAGGTTGTTGTGAGCCATGATACTTTACCCAGGATGACAGAGTGAGACTCAATATATCTATATTAAGAGAATTGTCGGCATCAGGGTAAATCCTGGAAGCTGAAGCCAGAATGGCTCCCAGGCTTATACATCTTGAAGCTGCAGAAGCTTGATAAAGGGATGTGCAAAGAAAAATTAAATAAACTTAGATAATTTACAATCCTATAATAAAGGATAAACATGTTTTTCAAATACAAATTTACCACTTTTAAAAAAATTACCTCAGAGTAGGCTATAAGTAAAGGTTCAGCCAATTTCAAAGAGTCAGCACTGTTCTGATTACCTATTTTCTCCCAATGGAATAAAGTAGAAATTTACAATTAAATGATAATCTTAACTGGTATATATTAGGAAACAGAAACTAGTCCATGGTCTAAGGAAGAAATTGTAAAGGACATTATATAATATTCAATTCTAAACAGTAGCATGAGGAATATCAAAAAGCTGTGACTTGCAGCTAAAGCAATATAGAGAGAACAAGGCCAGCATTAAGATCAGGTCATAATATGATAAAGAAATGCTATAACATTCGGAATAATCAACTCAAAATGATCAACAAAACACTCCATTTCATCATTCCCTTTTTTACCACCCCACTTCAGAAAATAGAAAGAAAACAATGAAGAAATGAGTAGAACCTAAAGCAACACAAAATAACAAAAATGAGATAATAGAAGTGGTACACAAAGCTGAAAGCTGGATCTTGAGAAAGACTGAAAAATACATGAACATCTGAAGCCTGAAGATATAGAACTGAAATACGCACAATGTCGCAAAAGGAAAAATATCACCCGAAATATCAAATGAACTTCAGCTAGAACAATAAATACTAATATATATCCATAAATTTGAAAATAGATTAAATGGAATAGTTGTAGAATGTAAATAAAAATTAAATGAAGGAACAGAATTGTGAATGGCTATTTTTAATGACTATTTTCAAAAATTCTTTCCTTTTCTCTTATAACCCGGTGTGCCTGTGTGTGTCTGTGTGTGTGTCTGTGTGTATGTCTGTGTGTGTCTGTGTGCCTGTGAGTGTCTGTAGCTGTGTGTGTGTCTGTGTGCCTGTGTGTGTGACCATGTGTGTATGTCTGCGTGTGCCTTTGTCTTTGTGTGTGTCTGTGTGTTTCTGTGTGTGTCTGTGTGTGCCTGTGCCTGTGTGTGTCTGTGTATGTCTGTGTGTGTGCCTGTGTGTGTCTGTATGTCTGTGTGTTTATCTGTGTGTACCTGTGTGTGTCACACATGCCCATACACATTAACACACAGAGGGGAAAAAGTCACTACATTCAAATGACATTTGGTTGAATCACAATAAAGAAAATTGTTTCAAGAGTAGAAAAATAAGAAAATTGACCACTTTATTTTATAAGCTCTTTTAATGGGCATCAGAAAAGGCTAGACCTATAAATAAAATGGATAGTCTCATTATAACACAATGATTTTCTTAGTACATCGATGAAAATATTAACAAATGTCATCAATAAAATATTAGCAAGTGTAATTCAGCAGTGAATTAAAATAAAATATCATGAGCAGATTGGATTCATAATAGAAGTCTGAAGGATTGTATAATACCAGAAAACATCAATATAATTCATTCCATTTAGATTTAAGGAAAATAAATATGATGATCACAGAAGAATAGGATGGAATGATACAGAAAATTTTAGTTAATATGCATATCCATATTCAGAAGAACTAATTTGGTCTTCTAGCTATCTCCACATGCAAAAATTAACACACAGTACCCCAGAGACCTAACTGTAAAAACTAAACCTATCCAACTTTAGAAGAATATACAGGAGTAGATTTTGATAGGTAGTAGATAGCTTAGTTATGATAGCAGAAGCCAAAATGATAAAATAAAGGATAAAGTTTGACTTAATAAAAATTAAACACATCCATGTTTCAAGGAATGCTATCATGAAACTAAAAAGACAATCCACTGAAGGGGAGAATGATTTGTACATTGTATGCACAATAAGATAACTGTATTCAGAAAATATTTTAAAAATAAACTCTTATAATTCAAAAACTGAAAACAAAAACCATTCAATTTAATTTAAAAATGGGGAAGGAATTTGAGCACACATTTCTCAAAAGAATATAAAGAACTCTAACAAGCAGGGAAAAGGTATTAAATGCCTTCAGTCATTAGGGAAGTATATATCAAAACCAGAATAAGATATGGAGAAGTTGAAACCCTCACGTGTTGTTGGTGGGAATTTAAAATGGTGCTACCTCTGGGGAAACACTTTGGCTACTCCTCCAAATGTTATATGTAGGGTTACTGTGTGAAATACCAATTTTGCCCCTAGCTCTGTACCTGAGGGAAATGAAAACATACACACAAAAACTTATACACAAATGTTCCTTACTCATAATAGCCCAAATGTGAAAATAACACAATGTCCATGAGTGAATGCATGGCTGTACAATAAGTAGCAACCTGTCTGTACAATGGGATTGACTTGGCAATAACAGAAATGACTTACCAATTCAACGCGAATGAACTTCAAAAACCACAGGATATTATGCTAAGTGAAAGAAGCCAGTGATAAAGTGTCACACGTTATATGATATCATTTGTATGAAAAGTCCAAAACAGGTAAATGTGTAGAAATTGAAAGTAGATTAGTGCTTGCCTAAGGCTGGGTGGGAATTGTGTGAAAGGGAGAGAAAAAGTAGGCAGTGGGAAGTGTTTGTTTATGGATAGGTTACTTTGAGAGTGATAAAAGTAAAATTAGATCATGTGGTGGTTACACTCCTCTGCAAATATATTAAAAAGCAATAAAACCCACTTAAAATGAGTGCACTGTAAGGTATGTAAATTATATCACAATAAAGTTGTTTGCACTTACGATCTTTTGGGGAAATTGGTTTTACAAACATAGTACGCATTTATTACTTGTCTATAAGATGCTGAAAATGACATCAAGGACAATCGTATTTGACCTAACTGCTGCTTTCTTTGTTATAATAATAAATGTACTTCAATAAAAAAGAACAAAAAAAGTTAAAATTTAATAGCCACTTGTGATTTTAAATAGTCTCAGTAAAATAGAATTAAAATAAAAATTCCTTAGCCACATAGCATAGATCTTGCATAAAATGACTTATCTTGGAAAATGTCCCATGTGGTAATGAGAAGAAAATATATTCTGTCACTATGCTGATTGATTGTTACTTTTTGCTTTTTTTAGGAGCTATTACTTTTTACATGGGTGCCCATCAGCCATTCTTATCAGTATTTAATGCTCTTTTGAGCATTTCCTGTAGGGCAGATGTGGTGACAAATTCCCTTAGAATTTGCTTGTCTATGAAAGATTTTTATTTCTCCTCATTCATATAACTTAATTTTTTCAGGGTATAAAAAATCTGACTGCTATTCTGTTTAAGAACACTAAAGACAAATGAGACTCCATCCCTTTGGCTTGTAAGGTCTGCTGAGAACTCTGCAGTGAGTTTGATGAGTATTCCTTTGTAAATTACTTTGTAAGGTACTTGTAAACTTGTTGGACTTTCTCCTGGCTCTGACTTTGGCCAGACCAGTGACTATATGCTTTGATGATTTCCTATTTGTAATAAGACTTCCAAGAATCCCTTGACTTTTTTATGAATCTGGATATCTAAATCTCTAGCAAGAACAGGGAAATTTTCCTCCATTCTTCCCTCAAATAGATTTTCTATGCATTTGCTTTTTCTTCTCCTCCCTAGGGAATACCTATAATTCTTGTGTTTGGCAATTTTACATAATCCCATATTTCTCAGAGACTTTCCTTGTTTCTCTTGATTCTTTTTCACTTCATTTCTAAATACCTGGGATAATTTGAAAGTCTTTTCTTTAAGAAGACTCTGAAACTCACTCTGAAACTCTCTTCTGCTTGGTCTAGTATGTTGTTAAAATTTCCTGCTGTCTTTTGAAATTCTTTAAATAATTTTTTTTCATTTCCAGGGGATCTGTTATGTTTTATTTTTTTTAAGACCTATCATTTATTTAGTGAACTTTTTATTCATCTCTCACAATTTTTCAGTTTCTTTTTATTTTTTTTAATTTTTCATCAATCTCATTATGCTTTACATGCAACAGATACTTTGGATTCCATAGCTGACATTTCGGAAGGTTCTTTTGATTTGGAGCCTGTTGCTGTAGACCTAGTGTGATATTTTGGGTATATTAAAGGAGCCTATGTTTTCATAGTGTTCTGACGCTGGTTCCTTCTTGTTTGAATCTCTTCCCTAATATAATAAAATAGATAGCTTTGCAATTCAACTGTTTTCCACCACTGAAAACTCTGTTGATCAGGATAGAGAATGGTACACTGCCTTTCACCTTATACCAGTAGGTACCAACCGCAGGTTGCTGGCAATTTGGTTCAATTGGAAAATGTTATTGTTAATGTTATTGAACACAGATTCCTGGGAAGGTGTTCAGGAGCCAGTGGTGGGGGATGTGGTTGGGTAGTCCCCTGTTCTCTGGACGCTGCACGGTGTACATATACCCTGCTCTAGAAAAATACTTGGGTACGAGAGGGGAAGATGCTCTATTAGCCTGGAACACTGCTGCTCTCCTGTCTTTCCCTGTTCCCTGTGGTTGTCACAGTCCAAACAGGTGCTGGGAGATGCCCATGTGGAGAGGCAGGCTAGTCTGCAGGCTGCTGCTGAAGGCTCCAGCAGGCCAAGACAGGACTCTTTCCATAGTGGAAGCAGGATCAGACAGCTGTGGGTTTTTTGGCACCTGGATTTTTGCCAGGGCAACCAAGGGTTGGAGATTGCTATTTCCTATCTGGGGCTGCCAGCTTTGGCGGCAGTCTTAGTGGTATGGGGATCTTCAGCTGTGGCAGCAGGGGGGCTGTGGTGTAGGAATTTGCTTCCCTCCAGGTCTCCCAGCAGCAGAAGTTCCAGTGTTGTTGGCATGGGACCCCTCAGTGGCAACAGCAGCTCAGGCAGCCAACTTTTATTTTAAAGTGATATAATACAAGAAAGCATTTTCATAGCACCTAGATATAATAAATAACCAATGAATACTTTTGCTCTTATTAATACTTTACTAGTTGTTCGAATAGAGGTCAGGGAGGGAAAAGGCATCCCATGTAGTTGAGGGTTTTTGTAACAGAGAAATCAATGCATTATTTTAAAATAGCATTCCTGTCACTCTCGTATATATGGTATTTTAAGTCAGGCATCTCCACAATTTTTTTATTTTTAAAATGCAAATAATGAAATTTTGGATATATGATCAGAAATTAAACATACAGCTTAAACACAAAATTCTACAGAGTATTGGGAGGAAAATCTACACTATCTGCTTATGTTTTATTATGTGCAGGCTAGGTAGAAGTGGTTCCAAACTATCTTAGGATTTATGAATGTAACGAAATTATATTTATATGTAAATTTAGTGCTTAAACAATGTCTACATGTATTTAACCCCCGCACAAATCTGTAAAATGTAGATGAACACACGAATTCTGACCTTCTAGCACCTTCCATCATAGCTCACTGACTTCACACATAGTTTTGCTCTTTCCTTCTCTTAAAGACCAAAATGACCCTCTAGATTTTAGAAAGACTCAAGCTCTATTGTAGCAACCTATGTAACAATGTATGTAGTGATCTATGTAACAACCTTGTAGCAACCTATGCAGCAAGATGTGTAGAAACCTGGTCAGCAGGCTTGCAGAGACAAAGTGGCCCGTTTTTCAACCACATAAGCAATCACTAGACTTTACAGAAGGGGATGTTGGCAGTTCAAAATTGATCAGCTGTGGAATTTCAGCATGGGGATCAGGGGAAAGAGAGGGGAGCTAGTTCTCAATAAATAGCAGCTGCGGAGGTTGCGAGGGGCCTTTTCCCGACACCCATGAGGAGACCAACCTCCTGCAAGCTTGGAGCTTACAATCCATTGTCTGGCCTGCTTCCTTGGTGATGGCATGGACACTATTTTTCTTAGTGCATCGTGATTACCTCCAAAAGTATGTTTTGTACACTTACAAATTAACGACAAAGTAGAATCTTGCAATAATTTCTCGTTGGATTTAAGGTTTAGGTGAATTCATTTAAACTTGCAACTCAACCTTTTGAAAATGTTGCTAATATGTTCACAGTTTGCATTCCGAGGGAAGAGCTTTTATAGACCCGGATATATTCAACCTCAACCGTGCCAGGTTCTAGTGCAACTTAACATTTTTGTATTGAACATAAAGGTCCCAATGTACTGCTAACACATCTTCAAAAATACAGGTATTTTGCATATGTTGACTATTTTGGCTTATAAAGTCAATGCATCTAAGAAAAGTTTCTGTTATTGTTGAGTCTTCCTGTTGAAGCCATTTGAAAAAGCCTATGTAAAAATACTTAAGTGTCTAAGGTACAAGTGCACAAGACAGAACTGAATTAAATGTCAAGAAAGGGGGAGGATAGATTACTCATTTTTAGGATTCACTTACCCAGAGTCCTACCCTATTACTTCTTAGATTGTTTCACATCTTCCTTTTTATCTTCAAACCCAAGATATATTCAGAAAAGGTTTGTGATGCAGTATAGATCAAAATGTGATTGAAAGTTCTATTAAAACAGAGTTCCTGCATGAAATTATGGAAGGGCAGGAGGGGAGGAGAGACAGAGCACTGAGAGAAGTCAGGCTGAACTTGACAGGGATAGACAAGTCTTGGGGTCCTTGTACAGGAGACACCTGAGGTCCACAAATGAGTTGTAGATATGTCTGCACGGAACAAAGAGGGGTATGAGTGCACATGTGCTCAGTAAGATTATGAACACTGGGCAATGCAAAAATAGCATAGTGCCCTGCTTGACAAGTCTTCTTGTTAATTATGAACAGAATGCCCATGTGTGTCCAAGGAAAAAATAATCATTTCTGATAAACTGCTAGATCTAACAACTGTTGGGAATATTTATAAAAAATTAAATTGAGAGTTGGAAAAACAGTTAGTGTAGAGAAATAGAAGTGGACAGTAATAAAGGAATAGAGATTGGGCAATGCAGTCACGTAAGCCAACACCTTTCTCGGAGAACTTTAGCTCAGGTATGAGCCAGGACAGCATATCTTGCAGAGGTCTAAAGGGCCATGGCAGGGCTGGGCTTGGAGGCTCATGCCTATAATCCTGGCACTCTGGGAGGCTGAAATGGAAGGATTCCTTGAGTTTAAGAGTTGAGAGACCAGTCGGAGCAAAGTGAGAGCCCCATCTCCACTAAAAATAGAAAAATTAGCCAGGTATTGTGGCAGGTGTCTGTAGTCCCAACTACTCAGAAGGCTGAGGCAGGAGGATCACCTGAACCCAGGAGTTTGAGATTACTGTGAGCTAGGCTGATGCCACAGCACTCTGGCCTAGGCAACAGAGTGAAACTGACTCAAAAAAACAAGAAAAAGGAAGAAAGGACCATAGGAAGGACACATGTGTGGGGGAAAGGATGCTATTCAGGATATGGGATAGGCTGAAAAGTGTTTGCCCCGATGTTTTGGTTTTTACATGTTAAACTTTCCATGCACTTTGCATTTTTGAAACAAAAAAATGCCTAGGAGCAAGTTTAAAAATAAAAATAATACAATACAATGAAATATGTATATTAAAAATATGAGCTCAAAAGAATCAATCAGAGAAGAACTTCCCCATATCGTATTCCAACTCCCTTGCCAAATCATCTTATGCTCTCGGTGCTGTGAAAGCCTCCTCCACATCTCGGGGGGAGTGGGGGGAGGGCTGCTTTGCCTGGTCTTCTCCTGCCACATTTCATGAGGGCAGTAACGATGGTGTCTTGGAATCAACTTAAGAGGAAAAGAAGCTCTGAAGGCATTTTTCTTTCAACCCTGAAAATACTGTCCATTACATCTGCACTTTTCCCCAAATCATATGGCCTTCCTCCTGTCCTCCTTGCCAAAAACACTCTCTATCCGCAGAATCATTTTCTTGGGAACTGGCAGCTGAAATAGAAATGCGAGATACTCTCTAGCCCCATTATCTAGAGCAGCCAGACGTTTAATAAATATCTGTCATTTTAACTTTGTTCTGTGGTTCTCAACATGTCAGACTTAAGAAAAAAATGATGGAATGGAATTTTATCACAGAGAAGTGCGATGCACAGTACAGATATTGTAGAATTATAGTTCACCTGACTTGATACCGTCTGTGAAATTTCAGTGACTTTGTCAAATCTGGCCTAAAATATGAACCAAACATCACCATCAGCATACTATCAGGAATGCACCATTTCACAAAGACCTTGAAAGCACAAGACTTTAACTGATTTTTCACTTTCTTTTGTACTGCATGACATTTAATAATAAAATGACAATATTTATTAAATATGATTTTTATTTTGGTAAAAGTACATATGAAAACAAACTTTACGAAAAGAAGTATAAATAGTAATCTGTCTATAGCTTAAGGAAACAGTGTGAATGTTTTATACAAGTATTTAAAAATCATTACATGCAGGGGGTGGTGCCTGTGGCTCAAAGGGGTAGTGCACCGGCCCCATATGCTGGAGATGGCGGATTCAAACCCAGCCCCGGCCAAAAAAAAAAAAAAAAAAGTTGGGCGGCTCCTGTGGCTCAGCGAGTAGGGCGCCGGCCCCATATACCGAAGGTGGCGGGTTCAAGCCCGGCCTCGGCGAACTGCAAAACAAAAAAATAGCTGGGCGCTGTGGCGGGCGCCTGTAGTCCCAGCTACTCGGGAGGCTGAGGCAAGAGAATCGCTTGAGCCCAAGAGCTGGAGGTTGCTGTGAGCAGTGTGACGCCACGGCACTCTACCAAGGG
>CAUYON010052346.1:0-16536 GCA_963573935.1 Arctocebus calabarensis
AAATAGCAGGGCATTGTGGTGGGCACCTGTAGTCCCAGCTATTCGGGAGGCTGAGGCAAGAGAATCGCCTAAGCCCAGGAGTTGGAGGTTGCTGTGAGCTGTGTGATGCCACGGCACTCTACCGAGGGCAATAAAGTGAGACTCTGTCTCTATTAAAAGAAAAGAAAAATAAAGATTTTAAAGTTAACATTGAAGACATAATATTTATTCCATGTATGTTAGGTAGTTTTGTATTACATGTCAATTTCTCTTCTTCCTTGGTGTATCCCCTGTTATTTATTGAAGTAAATACACTCTTCAAGAGTTTAGCTCAGATTCTACTGTTTTTTAACAACACATTTCTTTCTTTTTGAAGACAGAGTCTCACTCTATTGTCCAGGCTAGAGTGCCATGACCTTAGCCTATCTCATAGAAATCTCAAACTCCTGAGTTCAAGTGATCCTCCTACCTCAGCCTCCAGAATAGTTGGGACTACAAGTACCCAGCAGAACACCCAGTTTATTTTTTCCATTTTTAGCACAGACAGGATCTTACTCTTGCTTAAACTGGTCTCAAACTCCTGAGTTCAAGCCATCCTTGTGTTTTAACCTCCCACAGTGCTAGGACTACAGGTCCTATATATTATATATATATATATATATATATATATCCACTATATCTGGCCATTTAACCTCTTATTTAAATGTGATTATTAAGTTAATATAAGGTTTAAATTCTTTTTGGTTTTATTTTCTTATTTGAGGGCTCTAGGATTTTTTCTTTCTTGACTGAATTGTATAAGTTGACAAAGCCTGCTCTTTAAATACTGAAATAAAATATAGGGTATGGGCTCAGCACCCGTAGCTCAGTGGCTAGGGCGCCAGCCATGTACACTGCAGCTAGTGGGTTCAAACCCAGCCCGGGCCTGCCAAACAATGACAACTACAACCAAAAAATAGCCAGGCATTGTGGCAGCTGCCTATAGTCCCAGCTACTGGGAGGCTGAGGCAAGAGAATTGCTTAAGCCTAAGAGTTAAAGGTTGCTGTGAGCTGTGATGCCACCGAGGGTGATATAGTGAGACTGTCTCAAAACAAAATAAACCACTAAGAAATATACTGACACTCCCTATAAAATTAAAAAAAAAACAACTAATTTTTGTGTTATGAAGAGAGCTACAAAAATACAAAAAATATTAAAAATAAGCTCAGTTCCAAAAATTAAAAATAGTAACTTTAGTTACATTTATATTTAAAAGACAACAAAATCAAGTCCCAATAAGAATCAGGGATTTTGGGCAGTGCCTGTGGCTCAGTGGGTAGGGCGCTGGCCCCATATACCGAGAGTGGTGGGTTCGAACCTGGCCCCGGCCAAATTGCAACAAAAATATAGGCGGGCATTGTGGCAGATGCCTGTAGTCCCAGCTACTCGGGAAGCTGAGGCAAGAGAATTGCCTAAGCCCAGGAGTTGGAGGTTGCTGTGAGCTAAGCTATGACGCCACAGCATTCTACCAAGGGCGATAAAGTCTCTAAAAAAAAAAAAAAACCAAAAAAAAGAAGCAGGGATTTTAACTAAATCAGATGTTCAGGCATACTATTTAAATAAGGAGAAATAACCAAGTAGCAAATGGGTTTTGAATTCAGGACCAAATTGTTCTGTAAAAGAAATCTCTTCTGGCCTGGCGCCTGTGGCTCAATGGGCTAAGGTGTCAGCCACGTACACCTGAGCTGGCGGGTTCGAATCCAGTCCGGGCCTACCAAACAACAATGACGGCTGCAACCAAGAAATGGCCAGGCGTCGTGGTGGGTGCCTGTAGTCCCAGCTACTTGGGAGGCAGAGGCAGGAGACTCGCTTGAGCCCAGGAATTGGAGGTTGCTATGAACTGTGATGCCACTGCACTCTATTCAGGGTGACAGCTTGAGGCTCTGTCTCAAAAAAAAAAGGAAAAAAAAAAAGAAATCTCTCTTCAGGGTAGCGCCAAGAAGTAGGGCACCAGCCCCATATGCCAGAGGTAGCGGGTTCAAACCCAGCCCTGGCCAAAAGTTGCAAAAACAAAACAAAACAAAACAAAACAGAAATCTCTCTTTATTATCAATAGATAGCTATATCTATCTATATGGGTGAGGCTTTTGGAAAAAATTATGTGCCTAATGATGAAAATGTTCTAAAATTTTGTAGTAATGATTGCATAATGCTATAAATTTATTAAAAGTCACTGAAGTGCATACTTAAATGAATTTTACATTAAGTAAAATATACTTTAATAAAGGTGTTAAAAAACTATGTGCCTATAAAATAATAAATGAACAATCTATACTGTTTTCTCAATACCTTCAGAGTTAAACAAACATGGAAGTGATCAAACATCATGAAGATACTAGCTACCAGTAGTGCTCTGATAATTCTAGTGCTTCCAAATCTATAAGATTACTGGGAGTCAGAATACAGCAATGCTATTAACCCAGAAAAAAATAGCCATATAAACAACAAGCTCATACCTTTATCAAAGTGTCTCTAATAGGGAAAACCAGAACAGTCCCCCCCTATAAATACTAAAATTCTTTTAACTGTTTATGGCTCCCATGTATTACTTACTACATTCCAAAAACATCTCTAGGTTCTGGGAATATGTAATTTTGACGAAAGAAAGATTTTCAATATATTGTGATAAGCAATGACACTGGTTTCACAAGAACCAGGGGGGAATCTATGGAAATAGAAAAAAGAATCATTTATCACAGACAGGAGGATGAGGGGAAAATGTCACAGAAAATGATGTTGAACAGCTGACATCTAAATTGAAACTAAAAAGGCTTAGGAATCAGAAAAGAAAAAAAAATGAGTATTCTAGTCAAAGGGAACAATAGTATGAGCAAAGATAGGCAACCATGAAACATGTTTTGAACAAGGAATCAGCAACAATTCAACATTACTTACTTAATAGTTCAAAGTGTGAAAGGACAGGAAATAACAGTGGCAAAAATGAAAACTATAAACATGGATGATTTTTTATAAAGCTCTAATAATTTAAAGGATGTTACTTTTCCCTCTGTTGATTACCTCCAATTAAAAAGAATTATTAACCACCCAGGAGGGAAGTGATAGTGGAGACTAAACTCTGCTAGACACACTTAAGGCAATACCCACTGCCCTATTATGTGCAGCTGAGGGACTGGGGACTAGCCTGCCCAATCCACTGTAGCTCCCATCATCACCAATACAGACTACTTGGGTCCTAGTGAGTGGCTCCATCACTGGCCCACTGTTGTCACTAGTGGAGCCCAAAGACTGTCTTGGCTGGCATTCAAATCCCCAGCAAAACTTCACCTCAGCTTCAACTAGTAACTGCTAGTAACTGTTTCTTAGACCACCATGGATATCACAGACACCACTGACCTTAGGTACTGCCTAATAAATCATACAAAGATCACAGCACTGCAAGTGTCCAAAATCAAAGCCACAGTTTTACTCAACCAACATGTATAGACATCTTCAAGAAAAAAAATTCTTCCCTTAGAAAGCAATTTGAAAAGATCAGAACAAGAACTATCACATATGCAGAAATCAACAGAAAGACACAGGAAACATGAAAAAGCAAGGAAATACAATGCCAGATGACCACAACAATTGTCCAGTAAAGGATCCCAATCATAAAGAACGCCTCATAGGCTCGGTGGCTGTGGCTCAATGGGCTAAGGCGCCAGCCACGTACAACTGAGCTGGCGGGTTTGAATCCAGCCTGGGCCCACCAAGCAACAAGGACGGTTGCAATCAAAAAATAGCCAGGCGTTGTGGTGGTCACCTGTAGTCCCAGCTACTTGGGAGGGGGAGGCAGGAGACTCGCTTGAACCCAGGAATTGGAGGTTGCTGTAAGCCGTGATGATGCCACAGCACTCTAGCCAGGATGACAACTTGAGGCTCTGTCTCAAAAAAAAAAAAAAAAGAACGCCTCATAAAGAACTCCCAACACTGATTCAAAGAAACTTGATGAGATGCAAGGGAAATCTGAATACTAAAGAAATAAGAAAATCAATTCAGGACATGAATGAGAAACTGACCAAGGACACAGGTGTTTTAAGAAAAACACATACATTTGGGGGATGAAAATTAATTGAAAGAAATATAAAACACATTTGAAAGACTAGATCAAGCATAAGAAAAAAATCTCAGAACTTTAAGACAGATCTTTTGAAACAATTCAGTCAGACAAAAGTAAAACAAGAATAAAAACAAATTAACAAAGCCTTTGAGATGTCAGAGACTACCTAAAATGATCAAACTTATTGTCATTATTCTGAGGGAGAAGAGAGATACAAAAACTCAGAAAACCTACCATATTTTTTGCCGGGTATATGTATACCTTTTTGCCCCCATTTTTTTTCTTTTTTGAGACAGAGTCTCAAGCTGTCACCCTGGATAGTGTGCTATAGCATCACAGCTCACAGCAACCTCCAATTCCTGGGCTCAAGCAAGTCTCCTGCCTCTGCCTCCCAAGTAGGTGGGACTAAAGGCGCCCGCCACAACGCCTGGCCATTTTTTGGTTGCAGCCGTCATTGTTGTTTGGCGGGCCCAGGCTGGATTCGAACCCAACAGCTCAGGTGTACGTGGCTGGTGCCTTAGCCTGTTGAGCCACAGGAGCCAAGCCTTTTGCCCGAATTTTTAGGGGTAAAATAATGACGTTCATTATACATGGGTAGCACCAATTCCATAACTATACTAATGTTTTTAATTCTTTTATTTATGCATTAAAAGTCTAACTCTAGAAAGCAGTGACAATATCTTTATGCAAACTAATACCCTGGTAGTGGTAAGTGGTTTTGCTGAACTTACGATGAACAAAAGCATTTTCGGCCAAGAAGAACAACAATATGTTTCCCTTCGTACACTTTAGGTGGGAGCTAGCAATCTAGCTGACATTTCTATAAGATTCCTTATAATACAAAAAACAAGTATCTAAATGTAAACAAATAAAATTTTGAATTAAAAAAATTAAAATAAAGGATATTTTCCTTGAAAGTTAGGGCCCAGGTTGGGTGTGAGGGCTCATGCCTGTAATCCTAGCACTCTGGGAGGCCAAGGCAGGTGGACTGCTTGAGCTCATGGAGTTTAAGACCAGCCTGAGCAAAAGCAGATCCCATCTCTACTTCAAAAAAAAAAAAAAGAAAGAAAGAAAAAGAGGCTCGGTGCCTGTGGCTCAATGGGCTAAGGCACCAGCCACATACACCTGAGCTGGCGGGTTCGAATCTAGCCCGGGCCCGTCAAACAACAATGATGGCTGCAACCAAAAAATGGCCGGTGGTGTGGCGGGTGCCTGAAGTCCAGGCTACTTGGGAGGCAGAGACAGGAGACTCGCTTGAGCCCAGGAATTGGAGGTTGCTATGAGCTGTGATGCCACAGCACTCTATCCAGGGTGACAGTTGAGGCTCTGTCTCAAAAAAAAAAAAAAGAAAGAAAGAAAGAAAAGAAAAAGAAAAACTGAGGCAAGAGGATGCCTTAAGCTCAAGTTGGAGGTTGCTGTGAGACCCAGGGCGACAGCTTGAGATTCTGTTTCAATTAAAAAAAAAGAAAGAAAGAAAGAAAGTCTGGCCCAAAGTGTGGGTGCACATTATACAACGGAGTACATTGTACATGGCAAAATACGGTATTTAAGGAAATAATTGCTAAAAACTTGCAAGGACAAGCAAGGGAGTCAGCCCTTCAGAAACAAGAGGCCCAACAATCCTCAGGCAAAATACAATGCAAAAAGGACTTTACCATGGCATATTACAATCACAATGACTAAAACTGAAGTAAAAGACAGAATTTTAAAATTAGAAAGATAAAAGCATCTAGACACCTATATTGGAAACCTCAACAGACTAACAACAGACTTCTCAGCAGAAACCTTATAGGTGAGAAGAGAACGGAATGGCATTTTCAAAGTGCTGAAATTTAAAACAAAAAGAAAAAACAACTGTCAGCCATAAATTTTATGTCCTGCCAGAATACACTTAAGAAATGAAGACAGGCTCGGTGCCTGTGGCTCAATGGGCTAAGGCGCCAGCCATGTACACCAGAGCTGGCGGGTTCCAATCCAGCCTGGGCCGCCAAACAACAATGACGCTGCAACCAAAAAAAAAAAAAAAATGGCCAGGCGTCGTGGCAGGCACCTGTACTCCCAGTTACTTGGGAGGCGGAGGCAGGAGACTCACTTGAGCCCAGGAACTGGAGGTTGCTTTGAGCTGTAACGCCACGGCACTGTATCCAGGGTGACAGCTTGAGGCTCTGTCTCAAAAAAAAAAATGAAAATAAACTAAAGTCTTTCCCTGAGAAGCAAACACTTGTATTTGTCAAGATTAGACCAGCTGTATAGGAAATGCTCAAAGCTGTCTTAAACATGGAAACAAAAGGCCAATATTTACTTCCATGAAAACATAAAACCCAAAGGTCTAATAAAACGATAACATAAAGAAGGAGTTAAATGGCAACATAACAGAAATTCAGCAAACTATAAAGACAAAAAGAGAAAAAAACAATTTAGGAAACAACTAAAACAAAGCTTCACATAACAATATAACCTTGACCATAAATAGTCACATACAAATCAGTGTGTTAGGGGTCTAGGATTAACCCCACTTACAGCTTATTTTTGCACATTCAGTTGTACACCTTAACCTGGTGTACAAAATTGCTTCCTGGGGATCAGTTCCTGATGCTACCCTTTGCAATTGTTAAATGCTCCATTTATAAAATACAGACTGGCAGAATGAATTAAAAAACATAACCCACAGGCGGCACCTGTGGCTCAAAGGAGTAGGGCACTGGCCCCATATGACGGAGGTGGTGAGTTCAAACCCAGCCCTGGCCAAAAACTGAAAAAACAAACAAACAAAAAAACATAACCCAGGCTGGGCCAATGGCTTATGCTTGTACACCAAGTGTTCTGGATGGCTGAGGCAGTAGGGTCCCTTGAGCTCAGCAGTTTGAAACCAACTTGAGTAAGAGTGAGATTCCCGGCTCAGCGCCTATGGCTCAGCGGGCTAAGGTGCCAGCCACATACACCTGAGCTGGCGGGTTCGAATCCAGCCCGGGCCCGCCAAACAACAATGACGACTGCAACCAAAAAATGGCCGGGCGTTGTGGCGGGCGCCTGTAGTCCCAGCTACTTGGGAGGCGGAGGCAGGAGATTCGCTTGAGCCCAGGAATTGGGGGTTGCTGTGAGCTGGGAAGCCACAGCACTCTATTCAGGGTGATAGCTTGAGGCTCTGCCCCCGCCCCCCCAAAAAAATCCAAATAAAGAGTGCAGAAATGGCCAGGTGTTATGGGTCACACTTATAATTATAGCACTCTGAGAGACCCAAGCTGAAGGATTGTTTAAGCTTAGGAGTTTGAGACCAACCTAAGCAAGAGCAAGACTGTGTCTCCACTTAAAACAGAAAAATTAACTGGGCATTGTGGTGGACGCCTGTAGTCCCAACTACTGGGGAGGCTGAGACAGGAAATCACTTGAACCCAGGAGTTTGAGGTTGCTTTGAGGTAGGCTGACACAATGGCACTCTACCTTGGGCAACAGACTGAACTACTTTAAAAAAAAAGAAAGAAAAAAAAGTAGAGAAATGACATGACCAGGTATTTTTTCAAAAGATGGTATGCAGGCTCGGTCCCTGTGGCTCAACGGGCTAAGGCGTCAGCCATGTACACCTGAGCCCGCCAAACAACAATGATGGCTGCAACCAAAAAATGGCCAGGCGTTGTGGCGGGTGCCTGTAGTCCCAGCTACTTGGGAGGCAGAGGCAAGAGACTCGCTTGAGCCCAGGAATTGGAGGTTGCCATGAGCTGTGATGCCATGGCACTCTATCCAGGATGACAGCTTGAGGCTCTGTCTCAAAATAAATAAATAAATAAATAAATAAATAAAAAGATGGTATGCAAACAGCCAACAAATATATGAAAAGTGTTTTACATCACTAATGATTACAGAAATCCAAATTAAAACAACAGTAAGATGCCATCTTACTACAAGTAGAATAACCATTATTAAAAAGCCAAAAAACAGGCTGGATATAGTGGCTCATGCCTAAAATCCTAGCACTTTGGGATTCCAAGGTAGGAGAACTGCTTGATGCCAGGAGTTTGAGACCAGCCTGAACAACATAGCAAGACATGGTTTCCAAAAAAAATAGAAAAATTAGCCAGGTATGATGGCATGTGTAGTCCCAGCTACTTAGAAGGCTGAGGTGGAAGGACTGCTTAAGTCCAGAATTTGAGTGATGTATGATTCTACCACTGTGCTCTAGACTAAGCAAGAAGAAAAACCCTGTCATTCATAAATAAACAAATAAATTTTAAAAATAAATAAAAATAAGTTGAAAACCAATGGGTATTGGTGTGGAAGTGGTGAAAAGGGAACACATAACACTGCTGGTGGAATATAAATTAGTACAAACGCCATGGAGATCATTACGGATATTTCTCAAAGAACTAAAGATCTAGCATGTTCTCTTGCAATCCCACTGCTAGGGATCTACTCAAAGGAAAAGAAATCATTACATCAAAAAGATACCTGCACTTATTTTTATCACAGCACAATTCATAACTGCAAAGTGTCCATCAACTGATGAGTTGATAAAGAAGTGTGAGAGAGAGTAAGAGAGAGAAGAGAAAGGGAAAGGAAGCTGTCTAGAACGTATTCAGTCATTGCTAATACTATTTTTCATATTGATGGCTGGATACTTTCTGAACAGCCAGTATTTATCATGAGTACTACTCAGCCACAATAAAGAAACAAATAATATCTTTTAGGGCAATTTGGATGGAATTAGAGAACATTATCCCAAGTGAAGTAACTTAGGACCAGAAAAATAAATGTCACGTTTTCAGTTATAAGTGGGAACTAAACAAATCTATGCAAAGACACACAGAGTGGAATAATAGATACTGTATACTCCAAAGGGTGAGGAGTGGACAGAGGTAATGGATGAAAATTAACCTATGGGGTATAACGCATACTATTCAAATGATGGGAACATCATCCCAGTCTTCATCATTATACAGTATGTACATCTATTGGAATTCAACTTATATTCCCTAATCCTGTGAAAAAAAATTTTTTTTTTTTGAGACAGACTCTCTCTTTGTTGCCCTCAGTTGAGTGCTGTAGTGTCATAGCTCATAGTGACCTCAAACTTACGGGCTCAAGTGATCCTCTTGCCTTAGCCTCTAGAGTAGCTGGGACTACAGGCACTGGCCACAACGCCCGGTGAATTTTTTTTTAGAGATGGGGTCTCGCTCTTGCTCAGGCTGGTCTCCAACTCATCAGCTCAAGTAATCCACCTGCTTCGGCCTCCTGCAGTGCTAGATTAAAAGACATGAACTACTGTGCCCAGCCCCATATAAAAAAATTTTTTTAATTGGTCTATACTCTGGGAGGCTGAGGCAGGTGGACTGCCTGAGCTCAGGAGTTCGAGACCACCCTGAGCTAGAGCGAGACCCTGTCTCTAAAAAATACTCAGGTGTTGGGGCGGCACCTGTGGCTCAGCGAGTAGGGCGCCGGCCTCATATGCCGAAGGTGGCGGGTTCAAACCCAGCTTCAGCGGAACCGCAAAACAGAAAAATAGCCGGGCGTTGTGGCAGGCGCCTGTAGTCCCAGCTACTCAAGAGGCTGAGGCAAGAGAATCGCCTAAGCCCAGGAGTTGGAGGTTGCTGTGAGCTGTGTGACGCCACAGCACTCTACTGAGGGCGATAAAGTAAGACTCTGTCTCTACAAAAAAAAAAAAAAAAAATTTTTTTCTTAAAAATACTCGGGTGTTGTGGCAGGCAGCTATAGTCCCAGCTATTTAGGAGGCTGAGGCAAGAGAATCACTGTGCCCAACAGTTTGTGGTTGCTGTGAGCTATCAAACTACAGCATTCTACTCAGGGCAACAAAGTAACACTCGTCTCAAAAAAAAAGAAAAATGGCAGCACCTGTGACTCAAAGGAGTAGGGCCCCGGCCCCATATGCTGGAGGTGGTAGGTTCAAACCCAGCCCCGGCCAAAAACTGACCAAAAAGAAAAGAAAAGAAAAAAATATTGGTCTATAAATCCTATAAACCTGGGATCACTTTTTTATATGATATGTAACACTGAAGAATTAAGCAGGTGAATTTGTGATCAACCCATCTTATAGATAAATAGCTTGATAAAGTTAAGTCTCACTATATTTTCCTGCTCTCTTCCCCCCAAACACTTACTGTAAACACTGTTCTAACACCAGTTTATTTAAGGATAAAATAGCAGAATTTATTTTCAGAATACAAACACCATTACTAACAACAACTACTTGCTTTCATTTCTCACAGTCTTTTAATCAAACTCTGAAATAAGGAAAATGCACCTTTCTAACAACCCAAAAGAAATGTAATGAGAGTATGATAAATTTACAACTTTGCATTCAAAATAAAATAGTTGTCCTGTGCAGAGTCTGAAAAGTATGGCAAGTCTTTTCTCTTTCCCAAACCTATGCCTCTTTTATATTTTCTCATTGTTTGAAAACATGTTGCTAGTTTCTGTTGTTGCTAACTGGGAGGAAACCTTACACCAAAAAATAGAATACTCACATAATTATTTCACGCTTTTTATTTTTATTTATTTATTCATTTTTTGCACTTTCTGGCCAGGGCTGGGTTTGAACCTGTCACCTCTGGCATATGGGGCAGGTGTCCTACTCCTTTGAGCCACAGGGGCCGCCTTATTTCACGCTTGTTAAATTTAGTAACCTCAACACACACTCAAAGAACACTTACCTGCTTTACATTATATCCTGCTTTTGCACTAGTTTCAATAAACATAACGTTCAGCTCTTTGGCTTTCCTCTCCCCCTCTTCAATTGACACTTGCCTGTAGAAAATAAGAAAAAGGAATTCATACTTTTGAAAGATACAGTATTATAAAGATTGTAAAAAAGTTCTGAAAAGAACTTTCCTTGATATAGGTGCTAGTTACACAGTTGAGATTAGTTTGAAAATTCATCAATCTCTAATACAGTTGATATTTGAGTACTTCATGAATGTATAATTAACTGAACTTATTTTATTTTATTGAAGACAGAGTCTTGCTCTGTTGTCCAGCATAGAGTACAGTGATGTCATCATAGCTCACTGTAACCTCACATTCCTCGATTCAAGTGATCATTCTACCTCAGCCTCTTGAGTAACTGGGACTACAGAAGTGTGCCACGGTACCTAATTTTTTCTATTTCTTGTAAAGACATGGTCTCACTCTCGCTTGGGTCGTCTTGAACTCCTGGACCCAAGCAATCCTCTCACCTTGGCATGTCAAAATGCTAGGATTACAGGCGTGAGCCACTGTGCCCAGTCCCTAAACAATTTTTCAAAAGACATTCTTTTCTGATTTGCCTTGATTTAGCTCATCCTTTGTTTTTTTACTTTTAAAAACTTAATAGCATGCTTCTTGGTAAAGTCTCTTGACATAAAATACTAGTACTTTAACATTTCTTTTACAGGGTATTTTGTGATGCACTGTAATTAACAGTATGTCTCATATTGAGAGTTCTTCAAATGCAAGATTATCTCATTTATCTTGGTATTCCCAATGCTTAGGTGGCACACAGGTAGTCAGTAAATATGCAAATGTTTTACTTAAATAGCTCTAAACTACCAGCTGACAAATCCTGCTTTTCTACAACACAGAAAACTGAGCGATGGAATAGAATTTCCGCAAGATCATTTTTTACCTGTATATATATCCTTACATCCATCTTTAGTCCTATTACTATGGCGTAACAGTTTTATGCCTAAAACTTATACTTATGTATTAGTTCCCATTCCCTTCTTTTCTATAAGAAGATATTATTGTAGAAATTCTCTGGCTCAGTGTCTGTGGCTCAACAGGCTAAGGCACCAGCCACGTACACCTGAGCTCGCGGGTTCAAATCCAGCCTAGACCTGCCAAACAACAATGGTGGCTGCAACCAAAAAATGGCCGGGCGGTGTGGCAGGCGCCTGATGCCACAGCACTCTATCCAGGGTGACAGCTTGAGGCTCTGTCTCAAAAAAAAAAAAAAAGAGAAATTCTCTACTCTCTAAAAACAAGGACTTTCTCTTATTTTTACCATTTGCTTGTTTTATCCTCATTCTGTGTATAAATGTTTAAACCTTTTTTAAATAAAAATCTTTTGCCCGTTTTTTAACACTTTGATATTAAACGGCAATAATCTGTAGTCCTTCAGTCCTAAATACTGCAGCAGTGTAAATTTCTTAAAAATAAGGACATTTTCTTAAGCACAGTGCAATTACTAAAATTCAGAAATTATCATATGACACTATCATTGAATCTATATATCTCATTCAGTTTTTGCTAATTATCTTAATAAAGGCCCCTAGAGCAAACAAAATACTTGTGTAAAGAGAAACTTTCTCAACTATTTGGTTATTCTGAGGTGCAAGTATAGGAAAAGGATGGAAGGTGGGGAAAGAAAAGTCAGTCTCTAGCATTTTCCAATGGTAACCAGTTTTCTCTGTAAGCATGTCATTAGGACTCATGAATTTAAGCATATTTTGTGATAATTATTGATTCTCAAATATTCCTATTTGACCAGTACAAAATCTTTGAGTTGGCTCCTGAACCTGAAACAACCCCAATGGTCTTTAATAACTCTCTTGATATGACATTCCAAGTGTTTCCCAACACTTTAAGTGTTTCCGAACACTTAAAAGACTTTTTGCAGTTGTTTTTACATATGTCCTAGGGTATATTTCTCTGTGGATGTACAATCAGTGGTACTATGTTTTTAGGTTACTTTGAAATAGTTTGAATTTTAAATTTATTTTTGTTTTTTGTTATAATATACAATTCTAAAGTGAAATCTTCCAAATAAGTTCTTTTCTTTTTTTTTTCTTTTGGAGACAGAGCCTTAAGTTGTCACCCTGGGTAGAGTGCCGTGGCGTCACACCTCACAGCAACCTCATGCTCTTGGGCTTAAGTTTCTCTTACCTCAGCCTCCCAAGTAGCTGAGACCACAGGAGCCCACCACAATGCCTGGCCATTTTTTTGGTTGTAGTTGTCATTGTTGTTTAGAGGGCCCTGGGCTGGATTCAAACCCACCAGCTCCAGTGTATGTGGCTTGCACCCTAGCCACTTGAGCTACAAGCGCTGAGTCAAAACAAGTTATTTTCAAAAATGCCCAGCTTCTGTTTCTGTCACTGTATCTTAACTCCTCCCTCTCCCCACTTTCCTCATGGGCAAACATTTTCTTTAAACCTGAATTTCCTTCCTTTTTCTTTCCCTTTAATAATTTAATGGCTGTGCAGGTCCCAGTCCCTTATTTCTGGTGCTCACAGGACCATTGTTCTGGAGGTATTTATTCAGTGCTGAATTCCACAGCAGTAGTCCTGCTGTGGTGGCACCCTAGAGGGGACCTTAATTCTAGTAGTATGTATTTCCCTCTTTCTTCAATAAACTGTAGCATATGTTACATGAGGTGAATTAATTTCACCTCATTTTTTACTTGGTCATATATCCTGAAGATTCACTCTATAGTGATATACGTATTCCTTATTCCTTTTTTATATCTCCCTAGCAATCCTTTATGAGGATGTACCTAAGTTTATCTCATCATTTCCCTTTTGTGGGCATTCGGGCTACTTATTTTACAGCCTTATAAAAAGTGCTATAGTACAATGTCTTATATAATGTCTTTTTGTATTCATACCAATATCTTGGAGAGATTCTAATAAAGTGGGATTTTCAGGTTAAGGGATAGATGAACATAGTACCGTTTCCCCTGCAGATGTGCTCAGTGGATTTTTTTTTTTTTTTTTGAGACAGAGCCTCAAGCTGTCACCCTGGATAGAGTTCCGTGGCATCACAGCTCACAGCAACCTCCAATTCCTGGGCTCAAGCGAGTCTCCTGCCTCTGACTCCCAAGTAGGTGGGACTATAGGCGCCCGCCACAATGCCCGGCCATTTTTTGGTTGTAGCCGTCATTGTTTTTTGTTTTTTTTTATAGAGACAGAGTCTCACTTTATCGCCCTGGGTAGAGTGCCGTGGCGTCACACTGCTCACAGCAACCTCCAGCTCTTGGGCTTAAGCAATTCTCTTGCTTCAGCCTCCCTAGTAGCTGGGACTACAGGCGCCCACCACAGCGCCCGGCTATTTTTTTGTTTTGCAGTTCAGCCGAGGCCGGGCTTGAACCCGCCACCTTCGGTATATGGGGCCGGCGCCCTACTTGCTGAGCCACAGGAGCCGCCCAGTAGCCGTCATTGTTGTCTGGCCTGGGCTGGGCTGGATTCGAACCTGCCAGCTCAGGTGTACATGGCTGGCGCCTTAGCCCGCTGAGCCACAGGCGCCGAGCCTGTAGATTTTTAACTTAGAATTCTGGCAATCTGAATTATAAGGCAAAAATATTTTACAGTGTAGTTTTTAATTTGTATTTCAGTAAGAGCAAAACTAAGCTTCTTCTCAGAGAGTTAAGAACAATATCACTTTCTCCATTAACTGTCCATATTTCTAGTAAATTTTTCTATACTGCTACCTCAAACTCTTGAGCTTAGGCAATTCTCTTGTCTCAGCCTCCCAAGTAGCTGGAACTACAGGCACCTGCCACAATGAACAGCTATTTTTGGTTGCAGTTGTGATTGTTGTTTAGCTGGTCCAGGCTGGGTTTGAACTCACCAGGCTTGGTGTATGTGGCTGGCGCAGTAACCACTGTGCTACAGCAGCTGAGCCTCTTCCCTATTTTTAGAAGCTCTTTATATAGCACAGATATTAACCATTTCTGAAATTATTTACAAATACTTTTTCCTAGTTTTCCACTTAAATTATTTGTGATATTTTATGTAATTAAATTTACTGACATTTTCCCTTATTCTGTTATTAAGTACCAGTATTGTTAGTCCTTATTTTGTTTTTTGAAATCTCTGATCCTTTTTGAATCTGTCTTGGTGGAATGCAAGAACTTTAATCAATTTCATTTTTTCTATAGTTAATAATTTATCCCAATGAATTTATTACATAAGCTCATTTTCTCCACTGATTTGCGGTATTACCTTTCTACTTATTTTCCACATAAAATTGTGTCTGTTTCTAGATTTTATATTGTTCCACTTTTCTATATTCTATTCATGCACAGTACTACACAAATATATATATATTTTTAAGAGATAGGGTCTTGCTCTGTCATCCAGCTTACAAGTGTAATGGTTTCACTGCAGCCTCAAACTATCAGGTTCAAGTGACATGATTCTCCTACCTCAACCTCCCAAATAGTTAGGACTAGGACGTACCTTTTATTTAGAGATGAGGGAGGCAGTCTCACTATAGAGACTGGTATGCAACTCCTGGCTTCAAGTGATCATCTTGCTTCAGCCTCCCAAAGTGGTGGGATTACAGTCATGAAATACTGTGCCCAAGTGTTTTAATTAAAGAGGCTTTATTTCGTTTATTTATTTTTTTTTGTAGAGACAGAGTTTCATTTTATCACCCTCGGTAGAGTGTCATGGTGTCACACAGCTCACAGCAATCTCCAACTCTTGGGCTTAGGTGATTCCCTTGCCTCAGCCTCCCAAGTAGCTGGGACTACTGGCGTTCACCACAACGCCCAGCTATTTTTTTGTTGCAGTTTGGGCGGGGCCGAGTTTGAACCCACCACCCTTGTTATATGGGGCTGGCACCCTGCCCATTGAGCCATAGGCACCGCCTAAGGCTTTATGTTTTAGTATCTAAAAGGACCAGGTATTCAATAGGGTTCTTTTTTTAAAGCTTTTTGTGGCTATTCTTGATTCATATAAACAAAATATTTAGTCTAGGTCCAGGGAAAACAGATAGCATTTGGTTATTGGGATTTGTTAAATTAGGAAAATTCAGGGGAAACTAACATTTTTTTGCAGTTTTTTTTTTTTGGCTGGGGCTAGGTTTGAACTTCTGACATATGGGGCCAGCACCCTACTCTTTTGAGCCACAGGCATCACCCGAAACTAACATTTTTTTTTTTTTTTTTTTTTTGTGGAGACAGAGTCTCACTCCATCGCCCTTGGTAGAGTGCCATGGCATCACACTGCTCACAGCAACCTCCAACTCCTGGGCCTAGGCGATTCTCTTGCCTCAGCCTCCCGAGTAGGTGGGACTACAGGCGCCCGCCACAACGCCCAGCTATTTTTCTGTTTTGCAGTTCGACTGAGGCTGGATTTGAACCCGCCACCTTCGGCACATGGGACCCTACTCGCTGAGCCACAGGCGCCGCCCCCGAAACTAACATTTTTATATGAAGTTTTTCTACCCAAGAACACAATATGTTTTCCTGTATATTCAAATCTACATTGAGTCCTTGATTAGTGATTTATAATTACTTCTAAGTTTGTAATAGTATGTTTTTTTTTTCTTTTGAGACAGAGCCTCAAGCTGTCACCCTGGATAGAATACTGTGGCATCACAGCTCACAGCAACCTCCAATTCCTGGGCTCAAGCGAGTCTCCTGCCTCTACCTCCCAAGTAGCTGGGACTACAGGCGCCCACCACAACGCCCGGCCATTTTTTGGTTGCAGCCACCATTGTTGTTTGGCGGGCCCAGGCTGGATTCGAACCC